>JAOBAZ010057781.1:0-20077 GCA_026546875.1 Pteroeides caledonicum | reverse complement strand
AGTCCGATGTTAACGGTGCGGGCGCTGACGACAAATGACGAGAGCACCTTCCTAAGAAAGCTCCTTTTATAGTCAGGGATAGCGTTTAAGTTGACTTTCGAGGATTTGTGTTTCTAAATATTACCCACTTTTGCATAAATTAACAAAGAAAAAGCTAATTATCATTACGGTAAATGAAAAAAGATACTTTTATATCACGTAGAAAACTCGCAGTGCAAGTATAAATCTACCAACAATAAAATCAACTCGGACAAGTTTGGCAGCGGTGTATCGAGACCAAGATCAAGATCCCCAACAGGACGGCGACAGTTTGCAAAGAAGGCAGCCGAAAATTACCCGACTGTTCGACATTAAAGAGTCTATGAAGCCATCCATACCTTTTGCAATGCTTGGGGATGTGAATGAGAAGAAACCTTGTTCTAAATTCAGAAAAATTCAAGATGGTAAGTTGTGCTTCTTTCGTCATTTTATTGGAGTTTCTCTCTATGGTTTCACTCTATGATTTCAGCCACAAACAAGTACACATACACGAATGCATGCATGTATGTACGTACATACGGACGTACATATAAACATTTCATTTTATTTTCAGTACCTATTTCCCTTGAGTCATCAACCGTAAAACAAGCGGTGAACAACGCTTCGGCAACGAATATTGCACGATTTACTAAACCGACATATTACGAAGATATTCCAAAGACACCGTTGTGTCCTTTTCAACGTGCATCCAGAAGCAGCATGCAAAGTAAGTTTTAGTTTACTTGGTTTGCTTTCTTGTTTTATTTTGTCTAGTCTGTTTGTAAAAAACATTAATATTTATCTATTCTTGTAAGTGTCAGATAGGTCCGAAGAAGAAAAACTTTTTATTGCTTCGATAACCGCTGACAGACTTGCAGGAGGTCCTTTTAAAGATTATCTTAAAGCTAATGGAGAAACAACGATATTAAGTTATTTAATGTTTTGGGAGGATGTTCAGATTTACGCTAGACTGGCACAGAGTACGACAGTGGACCTGAAATTTAGACAGGGTAGGAACATTAAAAGGACATATCTACAGCCAGGGTTTGGCCACGAGATTGAATTAGAACCCAGTCTTTGTGAAAGAGTTTTGCAGTTGTTGAGAAAAGGTCAGGCTAGTGATCTTTTAACTCGTATTGGTGATCGCGTCATACAAGTAAGCAACGTACCATCCATACAATTAAATTAACCAACCAATCTAAAAACGAAAGAACCAAACAAACATTTACTTTTTTTAGTTGCTACACGAATCTTGGAAGAACTTTTTGGCGGATGATGACGAGCGCTTTCATGGTCTATTGGTAAGCTATGTAACAGTGATACAGAGTGTTTTGAGCTGCCTTAACCATATAATGCACGATGTTCTTTCCCTGGACGAGTAAAATCGCCAAGGTAAAATGCTAAAAGTCTGGCTCGTGGGTTACGGCTAGTTTCCTATAATTGTAACTCTGCCGCTACCCTGCTGGCAACAGGCTTGGCAGTTTAAGCTCTACGACGGCAACCTCTACGACGGCGTCCCTCAAACAACAGAATTTTCCTTGCAAAAGAAAGAAAATTAATAATTTGTGGCCCAAGAATAATCACAGCGTTGTCCTCGGGTTTTGTACAACACCACACTGAGCATTCTCATGTCCTCAAGACTACGCATATCGCATCGCGACTGGCATCTGATGGTTTAGATTGTCTTTGGTACGGACATCACAAGTATATTTTAGGACTCACAAACGATTAATAAATAAATTAAATATCGAGTGCATTATTCAGTTAACCATGTCTCTTTTAACGTCCCATAACTTGCTTAAACTCCCTAATAGCGTTTCCACAGCTGACGGTAGACAGTTGGGTTCAACTTCGACGGCAGTTATAGATGGGAGATTGAGTGACAGCGAAAGTGTAACTGCTGCTGTGGTTATATTAAGGAAACTGACTTTTAACTATATGTTTTAAGAGTTTTACCATTATTGAATAGATAATCACCAAGGTAACCATGTATCTTTTGTTTTAGGAGCTGCAAGAGTTAAGAAGTAACGTTCCGGTAAATTTAGAAGAATTGTCTGCGGAGGAAGTAAAACAAAATACGCATTTCCGTATGTATCGAGCTCTCGATCTTGCACTGGATTTGGAACAAGGAGGTATGTTTTAGCCATTTTGGTCCTAAAATTACGTTTTTATACATGCTCGATCTGTCCCACAATTGAATGCTAAGAATCTGTCCATAAATACAACATTAGCACAGTTATCTGGTATTCGAGAAATCGTTTGCATTCTTTTAATTTTCTCCTGATATGGCAGCCGGTCTGAAAAGGCTGGCTGCCCAAAATATAATGCCAAGAGGATTAAATAACAAAAAATTCCTGCTTAAGAAACGCTTTACTGTAACGAGTCTCGTAAAACTCTTCCTGTGACTTAAATACTTAGGTCTATTTATATAATTGCTCAAGTCAATATTGAAGTAATTATTTTTGCAATTCCATTGCGTCTTTCCCAGTTTCTTGCGTGCGCACTGAACTATTTATTCTAAGCAAAAGGGAGGACACATAAAAACGGTCTTTACTGACCGTTTTAATATTACCTATAGGTAAAATTATTAGAGCAGTGTATCTTTTCTACCATACTTACAAAACGTGAGCCATATTCCAAAGTTTGGTAAGTGTAGTCGATCGCCAGTATCAGGACGAAGCAGATTGGGATTAACAGTTGTGTACATGTTATAAAATCAAGCTCACTTAGTAATAGAAAAAGCACTTATAAGTTTTTATGTCAAAATATGGTTACAAATTCAGGTAAACTCGCCTTAGTAAACTTAACATAAACGAAATTAAATTTAAAACTTTGGCATGCGCATTTACTAGGCTCTCCCACAATCAAATGGTTGAGGGACTGAGAATAAATAAACCGTGACCAATCAGTTGTGGTATTCGAGAAATCGTTTGTATTCTTTTAAATTTCTCCTGATAGGCAGCTGGCCTGAGAGGGCTGGCTGCCCCGTAAACTTAAATTCAAATAAAAAGTCAAACAGGTCGGTGTTCTACTCACTCATCGATTAATGCGTGTGATTAGGAAATTTTGGAGTTCATTCTTCTGCATAAAAATTACCATTGCTTTTTTTCACGCCTCAAGCTCGCGAGACCCCACGAAAGAATCTAATTGTAGTAATACATTTTCTATTTAGGAGTAAATTTAAATCCGCAGCAACACTTCTTGGTAATATTTATTTTTGTTACATTAGACTTCCAAACTCCTGATGTCGAGGAAGACACTGCGAGCGGAGATAGCGAGGACGAAGAGCAGGATGAAGGCAGTTTGCGCCAGGGACATCTCCCGATTTTAAACGAAGAAGCAGCAGTGGCTTTAGCACTGAGCGGCTTCGAAGAAGAAGTTTACCAAAATACACGAAGGAATTCACATTTTTATGGTCGCATTAACAGAAAACCTAGAAAATCAAGTCTGTTCAACTCAGCTGCTTTTAAAGTTAGACCACCGAAACCAAGGTAAGGTCTGGAACACATTAACGGATGAAGCATAAGTATAACCAACGCGCGCAAGCGCAGTAAGTATTTTACTATATTCAATAGACATTTCCCCACTGCCTCGTTTTCATGTTTTTACTTTTATATTATTGATCGGGCACAGGAAAGTTGTAGTTCTTTGGAAAGCGCCGGTGGCAGTATCAGTAAGCGCGATGCCTCTCCCTATTAGTTAAGCCCGGTTGGTCAGGGTTAGTATTTGGATGGGTGACAGCCTGGAAACAATCCAATTCTGTTCTGGCGTCTTAAAACGTTGTAGAAACGAAAAACAAATATTAACTAGTTATAGGAAAATTAAGGGCACATTATAATTATAATTTATTAGTGAGCATGCTTTAGATATGCTAAATAATAAAACAGTTAAAATGCAAGTTCTTAGCGTAAATGATAAAATTTCAAATCCTGACTTGAATTTTTTAACATAACTAAAAGTTCCAATGTACACAGAGATTTGAAAGATTTCTTGTTTTTTAGAAAGTTTATGGATGCTCTTAGTGACACACTTCAGATACTATGGTTAAAACGCTTTCTAGTTGAAAATGGCGCAATACTTCCTCTTAAGTTCTGGCTTGACGTGGAAAAAATGAAGACACAAAGCAAAGATAGTCGAGCGAGACAAACAAAAACACGAACAATTGTGAAATCATATTTTGCTAATACAGACGACCCAGGTAAGCTACCAATGTTTATTTACGACCCAGGTAAGCTACCAAACTTTATAATTTGTAGCATTCTGTTATCAAATATAGGGAAAAACCTTCAATGCAAAGCAGATATAATCAAAGAAATTCCACGAATACAATACGTGACACCGGCCATGTTGGTTTCAGCACAAGCTTGTGTAATTCGCAGCCTTGAGGAAAACTGGTATGTAAAAATTATACTTGCTGTAACAGGAAGGAAGAAAGAAAGGATAGATGGAAGGAAGAAAAAAGGGAAGGAAGGAAGGACGGAAGGAAGGAGGGAGGGAGGGAGGGAGGGAGGGAGGGGGGAGGTAGCGAAGGAAAGAAGGAAACAGGGGAGACAGGGAAACAAGCAAGCAAGCAAAAGCAAGCAAGCAAGAAGGAAGGAAGGAGCAAAAAACCAGGAAGGTGGGAAAGAAAAACTAAGAACTGTAATGTCGGGATTTAGGTTTGCCAAATACCAGAGTACATTTCCTGAAGATGCTGAAGAAGAAGTCCAAAAATACGCTCCACGGAACACCTTAATGGCAATCACTAAAATGGCGTCAAGTGGAAAAACGGTAAGAATGGGCACTGAACCAGCTATTATGTTTTATATTTGATACATCCTAAGATACAATCTGGCCAAAACATGTTTGTATAATCTTAAAGTGTGAAAGACAATTGAATGTTTTCCCGATTACATTGCGAATATAATACAAAACTTACGACACGAAGACGTCTCTTTTGCGCCAAAATTTTGTCATTAGTTTCTAAAAATGTAGTCGAGAGAAATCCCAATTTTTTTCAGTTGACCAGAAATTATTAGTGTCGGTCAAAGCAGGCTCGTGACGAGCATTACAGTTTTCTGCAAGTAACGTAAATCGATATTGTTTTAATTTAATTAAAATCATTTTTAACAATTTTAATTTGTTTTTAGCGTGGCCTTTGGCTTGTCTTTATGCATTGTTTAACTGCCTTCGTTATGGGAGTTAAGAGACCAGAAAGTCGTGCAAAATTTTTGAAATTTCTCAACGACGAAGCGCATTCACCTGCAGAAAGTACGGTTGAATTATTTCTAAGTGCAAGCACTGAACAAATCATCACTTTTTTTTATATTATGACAACAGTAACTACCCATACGCCAAACTTGTACTTACGTTTGTATACCAATGAAATCCTCTCCAAACCCTAACCGTAACCTAACTCTAGCTAAACTAACCCTAGGTATCCTTTAAAAACAACCTTAACCCTAATTTTATATTTACTGCTCTATAACGTAGACACTTTGTTGACTTTTACTGACCACTGTACGTCTCAAAACCTGAAAGCACCGGTACCCACGGGAGGCAAAATTACCGGAGGGGTATTTGGGAATGAAACAACAGAAACATTGTATAAGTGAAGTGAAGTTCATCTTTTCTGGAAACAAATTGCATATAGTATACACCAGAAATCTCACAGATTTATTTCCAACACCATGCACTGTTGATTCAGCATGTCTCATGTGGCGCTGTTCTCGTGGCCGGATTTAGCGCCAGTACACTAGCTATAAAATTTGGCATTGCAATAGCATACGTTGTTCATAGTTTTTAAAATAATATATAGCACCAAGTTAAATTTTCCTCGTATCTTACATGGTTGTAGAAATATTACCATTAAACTAAGTCATACAAGCCACAGTATTTTTTATAATTAAATTGATATCTAATTCACCTCCAAAGCAGAGTAGACATTCTAAAACATGTAAATGAATGCCTGATTTTGACGAAACGCTTTTAAAGAGATTAACGATCACTTAAAAGCAAACAATAATCATAGTATTAAGATTTAGCATTATAACAACACGAAAATCACTAGATTAAAAATGTAAATCTACGCTGTTTGTGATTGCGACAACAATATCAATAACCAAGGCAGCGGCTTCTATGGATAATTTCATTGGTAATATCTCGACAACCATTTAAGATACGGGGGAAAAGGGTTTATGTAGTATTTTGAAAGTTCTCCTAAGATCGCTTATCGCTAATTTATAACTGGTCGTATTTAACATTCAGAAGAACCACACTTTGTCGTATAGTAAAATCCTGCTTTTTCGTTTAGACAAGAGAAATCCAAACGCTCAGCGAAAGATCATCAACAATCGTGTTATTTCTGCCGATCGTTTAGTGAATGATTTAAAATTTTGGGTAGAGACTCAAAGGTAACAGGAGCATGATACCACGACATTTTCACAAGAGAGGCTATTTGGTAAAATTTAGGGCATCTGAGCAATGAAAACGAGTACGAAGTGCGATAGAAACTCACATACTTCGCGATTGTAAAGTGTTTACTGTCTAAAGGCCAATCTCCGATTCTTGAATGTGGGCTTACATTACAAAATGTTCCGTTAAAAATCTTCACATTCGTATAATAAAATGATTAGGAATGACATTCTGTTTCTGATATGGCTGCACTCGTGGTCAATACCCAGTCAGTAAAATATTTGTCCGAATACCTCCCCACCCCTTGTGTACCAGCCTGGTTAAGACTTAGCTCCCAGAGCCCTCTTAGTCCCCAGTAATAAATTCTTGTATTAGTTCCCAGTAATAATTTACTCACACTTTCTTTATAGCTCTTCGCTCTCTGTCCACTCCTTTCTTAACTTATATTAATCATGTACATTGTATACAATGATAATTCAACCTAATTATCCATTACAACCGATCTTAAGTAATTTACACTTCTTTTACACGAGGTTATTCCACAAAGGAAAGCTCGTGTATAAGAAAGTAAACTGAACTATTTCCAAAGCTAACTACTTAGGAGGCTTACGAGTACCAAAATATTTTTATGTTCATCCAAAGGTTTAAGGCTATTTGTGATGGAGCATCTGCTTGTGCCATGGCTGGCAATTACACAGTTGATGACGAAACACTGATACAACACAAAGCACAAACAATATTGCAATGTTATATTGACTCAGAACTACCTCCAAGGATTCAGGTATATCTCAATAGTTCAGGAAGATCAAAACTTTGCACCCAACATGTGGTATAGCATACATGATTATTCAGTGGTAAACGATTTGTCGTTTCCGGTCCTATTTTATCCGCATCCGACCAAGTAGGACGTACTGGTATAGAAGATAGGGTATAGAGCATTGTGAAGTAGTCGATATTTTTTCAGTCATTTCTCACAACACAATTATTTTATCGCTCTATGCTTAAGATTTACTTTTCTTTCACCTTTTTTCACATTTATTAAATGTAGATATCAAAAAATGTAAAGTGAAAAATTAGATTAGAAATTGAATGCAAAAGACAAATGTTCTTATTACAGACATGTTTTATTGCATTTCTGTAATTTTCCCCTCATCATAAAACGCCATTTTCCTAACCACAGTATACTAAAATTTATAAACTAAAGTTCAATTAAAGTTAAATTTATATACTAAACTTTATATGTATATAAACTGCATTTCCAAAGAATAGCACAAAGTTGGACTTAAAATCGAACCGTCGTACACCAAACCGTATTACGTGATTTAATATTTTGAAACAAGCTCCCGACCGTGCATTGAATAAAAGGGGCTGGAATCTAAAAAGTCACTTGGGCTGAGTTGTTCAAAGGCGAGTTAGCGGTATCCAGACTTAACCCACTGTTATTTTAACGTGCTAGAGTCCACAGTTATAGCTGAAAAGTCACATCATAACAGTTGAAGCAATTCACAACGGTTCCGTTAAAAAGTGAAAATGTTTCAACAAAGCTGGCTCCAATAATTTTTTCCTTAACTTTTCACCAACCCAGGCCAGGGTTAAGCTTAAGCGAGCTTTGAACAACCGGCTTCTGTAGGTTAAGCCTGATGACTCAAAGTTATTTCCAGTATTTAATTATGCAGATCAACATTCCTCAAGAAATGGCAGACAGTATTCATCAGCTATGGACAACTGGTTGCGCAGACCGTGGCCTATTTTACAACGCCGAAGTTTACGTATTTTGCAATTTAATACATTATTGGAAGAAGTGAGTATGATACACACTTTTATTATATCGATGCGATAAATACATAACTGTATGGTTTTCTTAGATTTTCTGCAAAAAACGAGAACCCGGCTGAATCTAAAGCTCCCGAAAAGAAAGCAAGAAAGAAAACACGAGCCGAAGTTAAGAAGCCTGAAAAGGAAGTGTTGTACCTGGAAGACATGCCTTACAAACGAATAACGCTTGGTCCAGGTAAGGCTGTTTCTCAAGAAAGGGTATTGAACCTCGTAAAATCTTATCCACCAATAGGCCTACAAATACTTATTGGCCATGGCTCGGTGAAGAGAATCTTATATATAGTGTTAGTATACATTCAGTCGTTGTCTATTACAAATCCTGCGTTCTGATTGGCTACTCAACCGTTGTCTATTCGGTGATAGACAACGGTTGGGAAAAATGTCAACAAACCATCAGCCAATTGCGGTCAAATAACGAACATTTTCACTAGTTTTCATAAGAAAAACTGTATTTTTTTCTAGCGTGGAACCGAATGTATACTAAAACAATTAGACAACCTTGTTGTCTATGGGCGATAGTCCACTCGGGCTGCGCCCTCGTTGACTCTGCTCATAGACGACTCGGACTCGTTGTCTAATTGCTAATAATTAAGCATTGCAGCAGCTCCATGAAATGACCGAGTTTACAGTTGCGAATAAGGTTAATAAATCTAAATGTAAACCAACAGACGCTATACAATATACCCCTTTTGGCTTCCGTTATTGGTTTTATGTGTACAACTTATAATCATATTGTGATATGTTTTCCTTTAGACGACGATCCACACCCAAGACTTTCCTATTCACTTGCATATGGATTGAAAATAGTAACATGTCAACTTTGATTGTTTTAACTACAACTTCAGTTAACCCCTTACCTTACTATAAATAACTTTTGAAAAACAAAATGATTGCTTTTTCAGAAATTTCAAATAGTATAAGTAGTTTCTAATTTCAATGATTTTCGAGAAATTTCATTTGTTTCGCAATGATTTTTTCCGGAAATTTTAGGCATTTGCCATATTCCACTCCATTTCCTCGTAATCTTTCAAAACAAACATATTCCATCATTGCTTCAAGTCAGACTTATCCCTGATAGTGCCCAAAAAGAAGGTACCGATCTCTTAGCAATGTCTTCGTTATCCGCCATTCAAACGAAAACAAAAGACTTTATTCCCGGTGCGACATTCAATCTTGTCGGCAGTAAATACCAGAGGAGAATTTTCTTCCACGTAAGAGTCTAACAGCGCCTAAAGAAAATACAAATGCGGTACACAGTAACTCAACTAAAGTTAAACCTACAAATATAATATAAATATTTTTATATATTTTGTACATTTCTATAACGTAACAACTTTACCGAAACTTTCTCCTAACGTAATATGCAGTAGCATAATTTTGTCACGTACTTATTCCTGATTGGTTGTTTTGTGATTGACTAGTTTTGGCGCGAAAATTTCACAGTTGTGAATTTAGTAAGTGTTTTGACAATAAGCAAGTTCTACGCTCGCACGTTATTCGTTCAAATATGGAGAGCTGCTTCATTACTTTAAAGTGTAACAGGTCTACCCAAGGAAACATACGAAAAAAGAACTACAAATATCGAAATACCCAAGTCAATAGCATCATTCAACGAAACAAGGTAAAGAAAACAACCGGAACATATTTTCTGTCATGTCTACAACATTCGTTCCTAGCTTGTACGATAAACAGGTTAAACTAAAGCTCGTATCACCCTTTTCCATACACGGTCGCTATCACTGTGTATTTTCTTCGCCATTTTAATGTAAAAACATGGTATTGTTTGCGAAAAATTAAGTAGACAAGAAGGTTTAACGATGCTTTAAAAATATTACATACAGGGCTGCGTACCTGCATTTTCGTCAAAGTTGAATCTTGAAAAAATTCTTTAATATTTCCAAGGCTCCAGGAAAAGCTAGCATGAAATGACGGTGGCTAAAAAATATGGCCATATCATACGATACTGCTGTTGTCATCTAAACTTTAGTTTACAAATCAGCTAGCTAATGTACCTCATAATATTTTGGAAGTCCAAATTCTTCAAAAGCTTTATCAACAACGACGACTAACTTCTTTAGCTGTAAAGTTTTAAGAAAATTTCCGAAATAAATAAACAAAATACAAAGATATGGTATACTTCGTACAGTGTATCAATTTTAAAAATATTCCTCGATTCTCATTGGTCTAAATGAGAGTGGGAATCTCACTATCCTATAGTATTCCAGCTATCCCTTATTATAAATTATCTTTAACATACCTCTAGGTATGTTAAAGATAATACATTTTTTCTTTTAATTTTTCCGGGAAAATGAGTAGAAAACAATCAATTTTCCCCTTGCATATCCAATGTATTCGCGCACGGTTGAAAAATCAAACACGTCACTAATTTCAGCTGTTCTCCACAGTTTTCCTCGGCTATCATAATATTACCGAGTGATAACATGAATTGTCGAAAAAATAGCAATTCAAATTTAATATAAATATATACCCCTCTACTTACATCCATTATTCCGACGTTCACTTCTAGTCCCAGAAAAGATCTAGTTTTAAAACGATAAAGTTACAAACAAGAAAATACGAAAGCTTGTAGGATCTATGAACAGAGTTCTACCTTGTATTTTCATCATTTACATACACGTTGATGGTTGGGAAATCCAAAATAAAACTAAAACAGAGTAAACGAAGCTTGAACTGTATCAGAAATGATGATTGCGTGCGAGGTTCTGGAAAAGCATTGTGGTAATTAGTTATACCTGCGTTTCCCACTGAATCCTCGTTGTAGGAACTCTTTCAGCGGACTAATCCAGTGATGTCTGATTGGAACTGTACGGGAGATGCTCACGTGGACATCATTTAAATTAATAATGTGGAATTCTGGGGCATTCTCTGGCCAAATACTTTTCAGACAACTCACAAATTCAGAGAAATGTTCAGGTAAATTAACTGAAAAAAAGACAGAAATTGTATCTAACATCCCAACTGTACGTATCACCGAATTGCTTGAAATCTTAAAGTGAGACCAACACTTGAATATATCATGAGAGTTTACATACTCGGGATGAGAACATGCGTTGCCCAATTTCCTGCAAAATGCTCAAAACTTCGCA
This sequence comes from Pteroeides caledonicum, assembly GCA_026546875.1. NCBI lineage: Eukaryota > Metazoa > Cnidaria > Anthozoa > Scleralcyonacea > Pennatulidae > Pteroeides > Pteroeides caledonicum. Next base: position 8,723 of record JAOBAZ010057781.1, on the reverse strand, counting down.
CTCTTCCTTGATGCTGGGACGACAAATCTGAGCCAGTTGAAACTTCTGAAATTGAATCATGAAAGTTGCATATAACTAAAAAATTAAACAATGAAATGACAGAAAACCAACAAAGGTTGTCTTTTGACGCTCCCAGCCAATATTTCCAAGATGAATTACGCATTTGGTGTTTTATTCTACTGTTTGATTTTGTATCTCATACGTTCTACAGAACGTATGAGATGCTTGTGCATTACATAATTAGTTACATTCAAGTCTAAACTACTTTATAATTATATACAACTGTGGTCATAAAATCACGGAGTGATACACGACTTTGAGTCATGCTTTGAAAAAAGACAGTTTTAAAGTTTTAGGACTCTCGTTATCACGTATGTAATGCAGTAAAATGTTATCAAAAAGATGACAAAATATCACCTATTACTTTCTACAGTATCGTTGCACTTGCCGATAAAAAAACATTGTCACTATAAGCGAAAAATTTTTCATGTCTATTTTATCTTTGGTTTACTAAGCTACCTATATTACATAGTACGATGTACGCTATTGTGTATCTATTTTTTCACAACATTTTATATTGCTATTAACTTATCTTACCTGTTGGTTTAAACATATCAAGAATATCAGTTGGGATCTCTAACTTTATCCTGAAAGGATTTCAAATTTTAAAATCATATTTGACACAGTCACAAAAATGTTTGAGCAACCATCAACCAAGAAATTCTGAGCAACCATCCCTCTTTTTGAATACTACTCCCAGTGAAAGGCACTTGAATTTCAGTTCCGTGCACTCCAGAAAATATTGAAGCACTGGGGCTTCATGACCCTCTGAAATATCTTTATTATATAATTATATCAATAAAATTAATTTGTAAAAAAGGGTTGAGATAAAAACTGACAAATTCAATATTTGAAAAGCACTTTGTAAATTGGCATTCTAGAACTTTTTAGTACAAAACTCCAACTTTAAATTTGTTATTACAGCATACTGGTATTCTATTCTATAATATTTTATCCCATATCCTTTCTAAACAATTTTATAAGTTCCCTTGTCTCTCTAAACAATTGTCTGGTAAATTTGCCACTTACTGAGTTTCTTGGAGTAAAACACTTAGCCACTAATTTTTGCCTCACAATTGAGATTTTACAAATTCACTCTAATAAAAAATGCAAATGTCTGGATGTAACTTGGAGGCAATGGTCTCACAGATTTGACGGTTGCACTTCATATCATTTACTGACACCTATTAATAGTGGGATATTTTCCTCTGACAAATAAAATCAACTAGTATTCGGCAGAGTAACATATTTTGGTCTGATGAAGTCTTTGGAGTTCACAATTTACTGTCTTTTACTTTTTATCTTTTAAATGGCTGGTAATGGCCAGCATTACCATTAATGGGTTAAATCACCCTAGCTGGATGGTTCCTACAAAAGGCCTCACCCTTGACAAGGCTTCTATAAAAAATTATACATTTGGTCAACCTTGTTGTCCTTTCATTAGCTTTTGTGGAATAATCCTCAGTTCTTGTTCTTTTTATTCTGTTCTCTTCACCATATTCAGATGTTTGTTTGGTCAACTGAACTGAAGAGTTTTCTTCTTCATCATCACTGTCAGTGTAGACTGAGGCTAAATTTGTTAAACTGTTTGTTTTGATACTCATATTTTCATGATAATTGATAGCTAAGCCTTTGTATCTTCCACTTTGATTCTACTGACATTATCCCACATCCTTTTTTGGGGAATTATATGCTATAGATACCAGGACTACACTTATAAAATTGAAATATATATCTGGCTTCCACTATTTTCTAAATACATTATGTTTATTATTACATGAAAATTGGAGTAAAGGGCTTGAGAACCGCCAGACATTGCAACTGTGGGCTCACGAAAAATGGCGGACAAATTTTGAACATGATTGATAAAGTGTGGTAAAGATTACAGCAAAATTTGCCGTTGAATACCGCCAAGTTGGAACTAGAAGTAGTTTTTAGACATTACAGACTTATATTTGAGTATTTTCGTGTGATATATTCTGAAAAAACATGTCTGGGGGTGGTTTTGGCGACCTGCTCCAACAAGCTGAACAGCTTACGGCTGACATGGAAAGTGGTGGGGAGCTTCCGAGAATTGAACGAAATCTTCATCAGCTTTCTGAAGCAGGAGACAGACTTTGGAAAAAGACTGCTGGAAGTGTAGGAGAAGACGCCGACGTTAGAGCGTAAGTGTTTTCAAATCCAAAGCCAGTTTATTTAAATTTAAAATTATCAAGAAACACGTGTCTAAATGTAAATTGTATATTGTGTGAATAACAACTCTTTATTGACTAGTTTGTTTTTTAATTGTTGGAATTTTGCCAGGTCCATCCTTCTGGGCTCAAAAGGTTTTGATCTTCCAAGGCTGTCAGAAAAACTTGATAATTTAAGCACAGCAAAAACATTTGAGCCATTGGAACCAATAAGAGATACTGATATTCAGGTTAGACTGAGATTCTCATTCTGAGCCGGGTTCTCCCCACAATATGGTACTAGTATGCCTAGAGTTCCCCCTTGATAAGTTAAGTGTCTGGTGTCAGCCAGATTAAGAAACATACCAAAAGTTACCAATGGGTAGATTATAGAACAAGTACATGTAAAAGTCATAAAAATGGATTGGAATTGTAAAAACGAGTGGGTGTCCATTTTATGATGTAACAATATGAAATTCACCAATTTGAATTATTTTATTCTTCAGAATTTTCACTTATTTTTGTGTGATTTTATTGTTTTACTTTATGATCAAAGTGAAATTGTTTGGTGTTATGCAGAGTATGATACCGGTACCAAAGCTTACCATTGGGCATTTAATGGTTAAGAAAATAAACCAAAAATAAATGATGAAACAAACAAACATGCAAGCAAGAAACACCAGACAAACCAACAAGTAAAGAAATATGCTTTGTTTTAAATTATTGTTATATTTTCATCTGTTTATAGGGATTTCTTCGGAATGAAAGGGAAAATGCAATTCTTGCTGCAATTGAAGAAGCCAAAAAAAATGTAGTTTGCTATATTATTATGATAATCTTTATGGTCAATGACTGAGTTTACCAGTAGTGACTTGTATATTTATTAATACAGACCTTTGATGAAGCAGAAAGAAACCACTGGAAATGCATGGAAAATGAATGGGAACAACAAAAATTAAAGATCTTGAGCTCTTTACTTGGAACAGAAGGAAAATCAATTGACTTCTCTGCAGATGTGATTGTAAGAGTTTTGATTAAACAATTATTAATCATTTTATTTGGAAGCAGCTCTTCCACAAAACATTTACATAACTCTCTCATTGTGAGGGGAGGGTGTCCTCAAATAAAACAAACAAAGAACTTCCAGAGAGGGACGGTAATATTTTATCCCTCCCCTCCTAGTGAAAAGTTCAAAGAAATTTCCTTGCTGAGTGGAAGTCTTGCTTGGCAGTCAGCTCATAAAGAGAAGCATGGGGGGAATGGGGAACAAGAATTTTGATTTTTTATGGACAATACATTTTCACATTTTACTTTAAAAATGTCATTTCCTAATAAAGAAATTGCCTGGTAGAAATTTGGTATTATATATAGAAAGGAAAGTTTTAATTTTTTTTTGTTATTTTTTATAGGAAAGTTCTTTGGGTCATGTTAACATGTCACAAAGAAGTGCATTGGATTTTACTGAAATGGCATATGCAAGACAGGTACAACATTCAAAGCATGATTTCTTTTAATTGTGATTCTTATTCTTACTGGTACTTGTTAAGTGTAAAATACATTTGTTAATCTTTCCAGACTATTTCCACATCCCTTTTTTAGCAACTAAAGAATATGCATTTTTTTACTTAATAGATTTTTATGTACAATGAAGCCGTAATCCAAGGAAGAAGCTTTGATTTAGTGGAAGGTTTTCATAATACTGCTAATAAGTTAAATGATCAGGTAGGATACAATAATGTTTGGTATTGTAAATCATTTACAAATAATTGATAGAGAAAGATTGAGTTAATAATATTGTATTTTTTTTTATTAAGTCTATAAAGGATTGTTGGGTTCTTGTTGATCAAATGACTAATTTTCAGCCACCCCACTTATCAACATCACCTAAAAAAACTAGGTAGGTTTTTATATGTTGTTTAACAAATTAAATATTAATGCTTGACACTTTTCTCATCCGTTTTCTTGCAGGTACTCGCCAGACTCTGAAGTTTTTTTAATCCACCAAGCACGATCTTTTCTTGAAAAAAGGTGAGTTGATGATTTTTGCTGATGTTTATCAGGTTTCTTTTATGTACAGTATGTTTGTAAGTTTTACAGATTTTTAATGGACTCAAATACTTTAGGTACCAAAAGTTCGTTGAACGAATTGTGTACAGTAATCTTCAACAAGCATTGTTGGGTGGTGTGCCTGGTATCTTCTATCTTGTTAAAAGTTTTCTTAAAATCAAACCACTTGTGGGCATTTCCGACCAGTTGGAGGTATATATATATTAACTACATGTAATAGGCATTGCTTGAACTGGTATATTTCCAAGATAGGTAAATGAGCAAGCTAGTTACTATAAAAAGACTCGATGTGACAAGTATAACTGTCTAGTGGTGGATAGTGAAGAAAAAGGCAAATTTTTTGCCAACATTATTGCCAATGGATTACTGATAGCTAACCCATTAAGAAAACAACTGTCTGGTATAAAAAACAAAATTAAAGAATAAAGTTGGGTACATTCTTTTGCAAATGCAATGAGGGCTTTTCATTTCACTGTTAAAATTGTCTTATAGAGTAGTATAACCATTCAAACCAGAACATTCGTAACATTGTACTAATTGTCAGTTTAATTGTTTATTAAAATGTTGGGTAGTTTATAAGAATGGTGTATTAATATAAAAATGGTATATTAATTAAAGATAAAATATTCAAATTGTACCCTGTGCCATTATGTGTATTTTATAATAAAAGTACAGTACTGAATTTTATAAAAACACTTAATGTTTCCCATAGTTTTTGACATTAGATATGGTACTGTGCTTATTTCTTGTAACTGAACTGAGTATTTCTGTTTTTCAAAGGATGGTGATGTTGAAGATGTACCTTTGTGGCCATTTCTTTATTACTGTATAAGATGTGGAGATTTGAATGCTGCCATGCAGGTTGCTGAAATGTCACCGTGAGTTTTTACTTAAACTTATAAATAAATAACAAGCGTACTTTGAATTCAAGCATACTTAGTCAATAATTGGTATTAACATGACAGTACTTATTATAATTGCAAACTGTCAATTTAAATGGTTACACTACTCGGCCTATATCAATACCTCCCCTGTATTACTGGGTTGGTAATTTTTCTAAAGTGCCAAAATCAGCTAAGGAAAGCTTTCCATTATATTTTAATGCCAAGTCATATGATATGACCTGGCATTAAAATATGATGAGAAGCTTTCCTTATCTGATTTTTGAACTTTTGAAAAATTAAGCTACTCAATATTTCCTCAAAGTCTAAATTAGTTGAGAGAAAATGGTGTGTAATGTTTCTTAACTTATATTGTTTTGGCTTTTTATGTTGTACAAGAGAAGCTCTATTATTTTTCTGTTTTTGTGTCATGATTTGTAGACATCACACAAGCAAATTGAAAGAGTACTTAGAAGATTACTCACGAAGTGAAGAAAGAAGGTTAGAATCTAGTTTAATTTCAGTTTCCCCAAGGTTAGGGAAGAGTACAATGGGGGCAAGTCATTTTTGTTATAAGACAATCAAGTTCATTAGCAAAACTGTGTATAAACTTAATGTTTTTTTCATATCACACCAAGTGAGGTCAATTGGCCAGTGGTTTTTTGTCATACCAGTATTACATCACTGGTGATGCAACTTGTATAAAAGGACAATTTCAAAGTTTGCTCTCAGCCAATTAGAGGTCTTTCAAAGAAATAATAAATAACTTTTTTAGGTTACATCCAAGTTTGGAAGAAGAATTAAGGCTTCAATATCGACGGTCTGTTAAAAATGGACCTGATCCTTTTAAAAGGTAATCATGGTATTTTGATATGTATACCTTATATTTTGATATGTATACCTTATATGTGACTGGTAGTTACTGTTCCACTTGTATACACTTTTCTTGGCGATTTAGATTATATCAGATGACAATGCAGTCTGTTACTGACCCTATTGAATTACCTTCCTGACTCAATTGTTCATGTATCTACAGGTGTATGTATACCACTGATCTTATAGTACAGTGGATATAGAGCTTCCTCGCCAGTTTATCAAAAATGAAGCCAGGGTTGATGAACTTCTGGGGACCAAAAAGAGGGAAAAGACAATCTTTGCACATTCTTATCAGTTTATGGGACTAAAATTTAAAAGAAATAAAAACTGAACCTCTAACCATTAACCCTTTTGCTACTAAAGCAGCCAAAAGTGGCCACCAGAAATGTGTCATTATTTCTAGAGCAGCCAAATTTACTGAACCAAATCGCTGTACTCTTCCCTCCCTTCAGTGTCTGTCTTTGTCCTCTGTTACCTCATTGGTTACCTATGGTTCATGTGATGTACCATTTCTTTTGAATTTGGTCCCAGGAAGCTCATTAATTTTAGCTTCATTTTTAATAGGTGAGGAAGCTCTATCCAGTGTACTATGAGATCAGTGGTGTACTGTATACCACTAACAACTGACAGTGTGGCTCATTCATCTTTTTGTAAACTTGTAATTTATACTGTTGTGTTTAAGGGCTGTCTATGCTGTTCTTGGACATATTGTGGATGCTGAAGAAATGCTAGGTGATGTTATCACAAAAACAGATGATTATTTGTGGCTAAAAGTAAGAGTAAATCAATTATTACCAACCCACAAGTAGACCTGAACAACCTTCCCCATTTCAGTTCATTGTGTAAATATTTTAGTGCATGATATCATCTCACTTTTTTTGTTTATTTAAAATATCTTACGTTTATAGCAATTTATTTCTTCTCAGTTATGCCAGATCACCCCTGAAGACAAGAGAGATCATAGCCATGATACCTTGTCATTGCAGAACTTACAAATTTTACTACTTGAAGAATATGGTATGTTTTTATTTCAAACCGAACTTTTAGCAGCCACTAGCTTTTATTTGTTGGTTAATACCAGTAATGTTAGATATAACCAAGACATTTGTTTCACAGTGAAATACAAACATTTCCTTTTTTAGGTGAACAACATTTTAATGCAACAACCAATCCTTTGTTATATTTTCAAGTATTGATGCTCTCTGCTCAGTTTGAAGCTGTAAGTATTGTAAACACAGAAAATATACTTCACAGCAGATATTTAGAAATAAAATAAATGTAAATATAATATAATTATTATGTATAGAATTTGTATTTATTATTCTGTAGAGATATGTTTGCACGCTCCCTCTACGATTTGTGAAAGCTATTTCTGGCTAATTTTGGGTTCAAACATTCTCAAGCAACTAAACCCTGACTCCATTAAATCATAAATATGAGCCCTCAAAATCAGAAACGGTCGCAATTAGGTTTGCAGCCTATAAATGTATTGCAAACATGTAATTTACCTACCGTATAGTATGTATTATTTTTTTCAGGCCATTGAGTTTCTTTCACGTATTGATTCATATCGCAGTCATGCTATTCATTTTGCAATTGTTATGTATATACGGAGAATACTCATCCTCCCTGAAACTATTCAAGCCCAACTTCGTAAGTACCTGCAGTGCTTTCTAATTACGCCCTAGAACCACAGTGTAGTTCTTCTGCTTCAGTAGCTAAGTTATCATGATCAAGGAGCAAATTGTGTACAGTAGAAGTTTAGCTGACGTTTTGAGACAAGATCTTCATCAAAGCAAGCCTCGTAATGTTCGCAAAATTTACTACAATAAAAGAGAGTTTGTTTAATTTATAAAATATGATTATTAGGAATTTCCAATGTTTTTTGATACTTTTACAAGTAAGTTAAGGCTGGGCGTCGGAGATCCGGCAGTTTTCTTTACAAGTAGCTGGAGGCTTGGCCACCAGTATCAACTATAGATTTTAGAGTTGTAAATTGTCCGAAGCTGAAAAACTTCAGTTTTCCCATCCTTTTCCCGATAAATACATCGTCAACGCGATGTTATGAATTGACTTATATCGATTTTATTCATATTTAAAAAGGAACAAATGTAAGTAAATATTGTTTTTGTCTTTAAGTTTATTTTTTCTTTATTTTCACAGTCACCAAAGACTCTTTCGATGCTGCGTCCCGTTGTCTCAATTTTGCTCGTCTTATTAAATCTTACACCAGAAAGTTTGAAGTGACCGACCCGAGAGAGGCTCTACAATATTTTTATCTTTTAAGGTACTTCGCCAAAAATCCCTTTTACAAAAATATTTGGTGTAGCATAATCTCCGGAAATTTTAGATATTTGGGTATTTGTTACGTCTACTGAGTATTTAAAACGACCTAGTGCAGTAACTCTGAGCGTTGTGCTCTTATTACTCAACATTTTGGTTGATAACTTTAAGATTATATATTACTATTTGATTGCTACGGTTCTTCCTTAACTTTGCCGGGATGCAATGGGGCGTGAAATCATTTTGATGTATGGGAATAAATCAGTGAGTTGATGGGAAGAGTTAACACGAGCATAATAACACTGAATTCATGTTGATAAGATCTCATAGTTTGAGGGAATTGTTTAGGATGTTGAGTAGTAAAGGTAAACCAAGGTAGGACCAT
>JAOBAZ010057670.1:0-12265 GCA_026546875.1 Pteroeides caledonicum | reverse complement strand
TATTGCATATATTGCGGCATCTCAATTATTTCATGTCGTATGTTTACCAATAAAATCTTCTTTTTCACCATCACAACCAAGGCGGTGACAACGCGGGAAAAAGGTGTCTGATTTAGCGTCTTCGAACCACGACAAATTCCTGAGATGACTGCACAAGCCAACCTGAAGAATAGAGTGTCAAAAGTAAATCAAACAGTGAAATAGTCATAAATGGTCTAAAAATATATACATCCAGCACAAACTCTCATTCTATCATTCAGTTCATTTACATCACTCGTGTGCAAATGCCACAATATTATTTGTAATATAAACATTGTTCTTGTGCTATGTAGAACATCAAATTTAACATTTTGACGATTGTAGAACGATTTCTCAGTTCGGTGCATTATAATTTCGCGTTTATCATTTATTAAGTATTAAGTCCATTGTCGAGGCTGCCAATCTTTTAAAAACTTTATCAGGACAATGTACATTTATAAAATAACTACGGCTCCTTCAATGGTTTGTCTTAAACTAGTAATTTCGCCGTCAGCCCTGCTTGCATAAAGTTCACTAATAAATCTTGGTTTTCAACCAGGGAGGCTGTCCCTGAACAAAATAACCTAATTTGCATAATTTGCGCCTGGATAATTCGCGGGGTGGGATTTGTGCGTGGACTAGCGTGGCCCACGAATTACGTCAGAAAACCAAAAATGGCGTAAAGTAAAGTGGAGGGAGTTTTAAATCGAGTAGAAAAACTTAAAAGCAAATGAAAGAGCTGGTTCTTCACGAATATTGAATTTTAAATGGATTAAGGATAAGGTGAATGGTAAGTGAACAACATATATTGATATTTAAGCCCTTTTTTATGTACTGTATGGTGAAATATGAGGTGGCGGATGATGAGCTGACACGGCATAAGTTTAAAATATAAAAGCATTTTGATTTTGGTGTGTATTATACTACAGGTACAAAGCTAAGAGTATTCACAAACGATATAAGAGAAGTCTGCACTTCGGCTTCACAGGTTGTTGACATTTATACAAATGCGTGGCATCATTTGACAGAGAAGATATCGAGTGTGTAGACAGTCACAAATGACTTGTGTGCTGTTCAGTGTTTGAATTTAATAAAGGACAATTACAAGAAGTAAAAAGTTACAAATATGCGTTATAAGAACGTTTATATTAATGGAAGTTCTTTACTTTATAACTTTTAAAAAACAATTTAATACTCTCTGTAAGTAAGTCCCTCAGTTTTGATGAAGAAGTACACTGTACAGTAAATAATGCCAAACCAATTTTCAGATGAATAACATTTTGGCACATCGGGTTCTCTTCTCATATTAATATTCATAGTAATATCAATTTTACTATAATGTCACACCTGGTGACATATCTGCTATGGCATTGATATTCTGTACATATATGTACATACATACTGTGCATTATAACTTAATCATAGACTCAATTGTAAACCCTGCCCGTCTACATTTTTTTACGACTTTTATAGTTTACTCAGTCTAACACCGGATGACTTTACTTGTCCAAGAAAGACTACTGGGACACCACAGTTGAATAAAACATACACATGTACCTTTGTTGTAAAAGAATAAGCTTTTGAAAAGTGATTAGCCATCTGATCCTGACAAAAAAAATGATGTATTCTGTTTTACACAACTTTTAATAAACATGTATTTTACTGAAAACAATTATTCCTTCATTATAATAACCTTACCTTTCGTAAGTACTTGAAGTCAATGTCGTCTCGTCTACATGTCCAGAAAAATGAAGCTGTTGCATTGCGACAAAACCTTGACTAAAAATGTCAGGGAAACACAATTACTGTATTAGTTTGTAGTTTTTTAGAATTTAAGATGCACTAAACCTTTTAGGCTGGTGTTGCAGAGGTTTGCGCAAAACCCCAATGTTTGACGAATGCTGTCTTTGATGAAATGGGGGTTGGAGTCTGTTAATTTTACCATTGGCAAATTGATGGTAGTGTATACATGTATGTTAACAAACGGGTGGTGTGCATTGATATCATGAGATATGGTAATACATAATCAACGTGGTATAGTATGAAGTAATGTCTATACATAATGGACTATCAGTAACATGAACCATACATTTGCTAATTTGTATGTATGGTACAATCAGTTACATGTGGCTATATTGGACATGTATGCTTGGCTTTGACACTGTATGGTGGTAAAATATTTGTAGACATGTTTGTGCTGTTGCTACTGCAGAAGGCCACCTTACTTTATGGTACATAAAGAAGGCAGACAAGTGATAAATTATCATAAGGTGAAAAGGATTATGGTGCATGTATGTACATGTATGCATTTAACATTTTGATATTTACATAAATGGTGTTAGTCATCAACTTAAAATTAGAGCAAAATTTTTTTACAACTCAGGTGCTTCCAAACATGTACTCACCAATAAACTATATTCACAATCTTCACCTTCATAACCTGCGTGCCATTTTGTGTTCTCGTCATCATCAAAATTATCTTCATTATTTCTGTTTATTATCAATTGTTTATCATTAGGTGATGTTACTTTATTCCCCTCTTGTCCATTTTCATTTTCTTTATTGTCTTGTTGATTACTATCAGGGGGTTTCTTCTTGTTCTCTGTGGCCACTGCAGGACACCCTTTGAAGTGTTTTTCTATCCATCCCCTTTTCCGTAGACTTGCTCGGACTATCGGGTAAGGGCCATGGCAGACAAAGATCTTTTGTTCCTGTAAGTGGGAAGTAAAGTTATGGATTAAGAAAACTCAGTAATGGTGGAAATAGAGGTACTACTTGATACACAATACATGTAATCACCAGTATAAATTCTTTAAAAGGATCCTCCATTCTAAAAACGAATGTCAACTAAATACTTCTGAATGGTGTGAAATGCATTAAATTTCTCTTAATTGTATCTTTCATGTGTAATTTAAGTTGATCCCTGAATCCATGGGGGTCACCCTCTTCATTTTTGATGATGTAACTTGGTTGCTTGACATATTCATCATTATAATTTATGTCCATTAATTGTATCATTTTCATCATTCTAATATTTACTAAGTAATGACTGATCAATGCCAAGTGCTATGTTCATACAGTCCTTAACTTTACTTACTATAAGAAATAAATTGGAGGTTATCAACCAGTCAAGCAACCAACTTAAGTCATCAAAAACCAAATGGTGCCCTCCATGTATTCAGAGGTTCAACTTCGAAAGTAAATTATAGATCTTCATTTCGAAAGTAAATTATAGATCGCCATTTATATGTATTTAATTGATAACTTGTTTTAGAGTGGAGAATCCTTTTAACCCATTGCTAACAGGGGGTTTCCCTGGGCTATTAAAATCATCTGGCATTAGCCAGAGTAAAATCTGTACCGGTAAATGGCCATTTGTACCAAGCACTGCCATGTGGGTTGACCCATTGATGGTGAGAGGTTCCCCCTGACAAGGAAAATTGTCTATATCATTTAGTGTGTTAGGTAAAATATGTTGAGTGGCCAGTTACAGCTGGTGTCACTATGAATATAGTGCAAATATGTCGGGTAAAGTTCTTTGTTGTTAGCCTGACAGTGCATAAAATTACATGTATTGTATGAAGGCCAGGTGCCAATCAAAGAATTTAACCCTTGAAAATCCAAGACTGCCTCATTACGAAGTACTGTAAAATGGTACTACCTGTATGTCATACAGCAGTAAAACAAATTTTAGGGTTCATTGCCAAAGAGGTTGTATTATTTTTATATACAGCAACAAATAAACATAGTCTGCATTTGACGGTACTCAGTTGCATGTACACACAAAATCAATTACCTTAATAGCATTTTCTGCAATTAGCTTGGACTGACGTAGTTTATTAAGTAAAGACATGTTATGATACTGGTTCTTTGCATGATGACTTAATGATCGTTTATGATTTTCACTCTCTTTTGTTTCATCGTCGTACTCCACAGATTCACGGTTTGCACCCGGGTGTGTGTTAAGCCTCTTATGTCTCATCAAGTTTTGTTGACTTCGTTTTATTGTCATGTTTTCAACCGAGACACTATATGGAGAATTCTGGGTGAATTCCTTTGCTTCTTGCTCACTCATTGTCTTCAAATGTCTCTTTTTTAACTCTTTGTATTTTGCTGTAGAAATACAGTCAGGGTCTGATCCATTTGATAAAGTCTTCTCTATTCTATTTGTAATTGTATTTTCACTAGCTTGTAGTCTTTCTGGTTTTGGTAAGTCCTGCATAATGAAGTAATAATATGTTTAACTTTTGCAACATTTGATTTTGGTACCGTACATGTTGAAGCTGATCTTTTTATGCTGGAATAACATCCCTGATTCCAACTGCTTCTGGTAGAGCAAGACATTCTATCATATGCTGTACATGTATTGGACAAAAAATACTTACCAACTGTTTTGCTTGTCTTGTAGGTCGAAACACTGGGCTCAATCTAGAATCTTGTTGGGAAGGTTGGACGGATTCACCATTGTCCATCTTAAAAAAAAATTGGTTATTGTTATCTAAAGACCATTCTTCCAAAACTAGTAAGAATTTAAACCAATTTTTACATTTTCCATTTCATATTGATATACACTACAGTACAAGAATTGTGTGGAAGAATGGAATGTCACTGAGTTCCATGATTGTTCAAAGATAGGACAGTGTGGCTTTCATTCAGTGGCAGATCTAGATGTCAGTCAGAATAAATTACACAACTCATTGGTGGAAATTTAAAATTCAAAAATACCTAGATAAAGATCTGGTTGGTTAAACAGTTCTATAGAATATAAATCCTACCAATGTGATTGTTGTTTGGGTATTTTGAATTCGAAATGACAATTCTATATTTATTCTGACTGGCCGCAGACATCTCAATCTGCCGGTGCTTTCATTTGTTACTGTTCATATACAATTAGAAAATACCAGAGTACTGTACCTGTAAACTTCTAGCAACTTATTTGGTACACAGTTCTACACTTTATAAACACAGAACTGTTTAAAATACAGTACATTTAGGTGTGGTGTATAATAATATGTAATCATATTTTGAACATTTGTTGTTTAATAATTTTATTCTTTACTTTGTCAAACACTGTTGCTGAATATTCAGAAATATCTTACTAAAGTTCTACACATTGTTGCAGTTTGCTATCTTGCAGTTTGGTTTTGATATGGATATTTATAGCTTCATGATGAAAATTTTACTATGATTTATAATTAATGGGAATGCCATGTTGATCTTTCATCCATAATAAATTAGGTGAAACAAATTTGAATAAATTCCAACACCAAATTAAATATTTATCAATGCTGATGTTTCTGATGTGACAACCATAAGCACTTTTGACAATTTTTTGTAAAGAAATACACTTAGGCCAAATAAATGCATTATTTTTATACCCTGGGTTTAGACTACTGTAAACATGTATTGTTTTACGAAAAGCCAGTGGATTCCTTTTCACGATTGAAATACTTTGTCATTTATTTTATGCAAATAAAACATTTCATTCATACATTGAGGTAAACAGACACAAAACTGAACTGTTTTATAATGTCGTAAAACCAATTAAACTGCGTTTTAATCTTCTTTCATCTACATGGTACACCGGGAAAAAATCCCAATTAGCACCCACTTAATGTTTTCCATTAACAACAAAAGAACGCCTGGTTCGCTTCAATATTGTACAACTTTTAAAAGACGTCCTCATCACTTATTAAAAGGCTCTGCTTTCTGCTCACATTCAGTGATCCGCACTTATTTGAGAATAGAAACTATGATGTATGTATGTTATCAGGCGTCTGCCTCTCCGTGACGAATTTAATCTGCAAGTACAAGCTAATGTCGTGAGTAATGACAGGGGTTGCATTGCGTGTAAGTGTTTTGTAATACTGTATACGAGTTTTCTTCTGATGTTTTCTTGTCGCTTACCAGTGAAATACCTCTCGTTCGACAAAGGCAAAGCAAAATATAAACTTCTCTCAAAATAGCAATTGACTATAACACTAAAGAGTAAAGTCGTTTGAATTAATTCGATGCTCAGTTACCCAACAAAACCCCAATAAATTTAGTCGCTTACCTTCTTCCGCTGTTTCTCCACATGCATCAGCTGCCTTTCAAGGAACGATGTCTTCAAGCTCTGAGCAATTTTCTCGCTTTTACTGCTCATGTTTGGTTTAAACGTGAAATTCTGCTGTGTTTCTGCAACCAATGCATTCGCTCGTCGTTCGACTGCGTCGTGAGCTCTGCCGCTTCGATCTTTCGCCAATCGAAGGCTTGTCAAATTCAGCCGCGGACTAAATGTAAACTCTTTATCAAAGTTAACAGATTGACGGCGGTTCTGCTTCTCCAAGCCTTCTGACTCGTCGCATCTTAAAGTTTCCTCTTTGTAGACGCAATCTTTAGTCTCACCGGGCAGTCGTCTTGACGACTCGACTCCCTTACCCGTTCGTCCATCTGTTTCTCCTCGATTGTAGTGTTCCCGGGTTTGTTCGCGGCAAAGGGAGTCACGCATGGTCCTGTACGCCTCGCAGTATTTCAACATGACAGCATTTTACTTGAATTTCATTGCAATCGAGCCCTCTCGTAGCATTTCTGTTCGATTGCTTCGTTCGAACGCCATGTTGTAGTCGACGCTGCGTCGTTGCTAAGCAACACTTTCATTTGCCCTTAGTTAAGGTGGCGTTACGAGGTTTACATAATTTCATTGTTTACCTTGTTTTGTTTTATTTTATTTCATTTTTGTCATAATAGTGGCTGTTGAAACGTCAACAAGAAATCGTAATGTGGTGATGAATATAGTAGTCCAACAAATAAAGCGCGTTAGAACATAACCGGTTTTAAACTTTTAAAAACTTTTTCATTTGTTTGAAACTTGTCAAATTCGAAAACGTATCGTTTCATCTTGAATCTGTGTTATTGAAAACTGAAATAAGTGATAACAATTTTAAAAACTCCGGTTCTATGCGAATTGGAATATATTTACCGTAGTGTAATTTGTTGATAACCACATTGTTATTACTAAATTTAAAAAAATAATCTCATTTACTCTGAACGTGTTACTGGTTAAGTAGTTAACGCAACGTTAGGTTTTAATAATAGGGACCTTTAGCATGTAAAACGGCGACGCGGCGACAACGGCAAAAGCAAATTCCTTCAAGTAATGAACGAGAGAAAGATTGCTGTGTATTATCCGTTGTGTAATGTTTAACACAGTTTGAAGGTTTTATTCGAGGATCTTTATAGTTACAATAAGTTTTGCTGAGCCGCTTTGATTTAATGCTTGTCGTGGCTTGAGATGTAGTTGTTGCGTAGAAGACCTAAAATGTTCAGTTTAACGTTGTAAACAGTCCGAAGACGGCGCCTGAAACCCGCCGTAGGTCTTCAAATTATTTATTTCCTTTATTTCACCTTATAAACTTCATTATATCGACCACCGTCGCCGTCGTGTTTGCTAAAGGTCCAAGTAAAAGATTCAAAGCGCTTTCCCTCGGGGTTGAAACCGGATCCATAATTGCATACTCATATATTTGTGTTCTGCCCGACGGATTTCGTTTGTAAGCGAATGTAAAAATAATCTCTTAAAAAGAAACTCGTTGGGCAGAACGCGAATATATGAATATGCACCCCCCAATTAACGCTCTAGTTTTGCCGCTGCTTTCACTGTTTTTTCATCAGTGGAAAATACAAAAAAAAGTATTGGCAGAAGCGAGGTTTGAACTCATACCTTCGGGAAACCGGTCCGTCGATCTACCCATGATTCGTGCAGTTAAGTTGGACAAAACTTAGCACCATACTCCGTGGCTGAATAACTCAATAGATAGAGGGGCGGACCGGCATCCCGAAGGTAGGTGCAAATCTCGCTTCAGTATTGTATTTCCGTATTCAGTGTAAAACAGTGTAAATCCAGTGGCGAAGCCAGCCTGCAAGGTTGGTCATGCCATGCAAATTTCAAATCATTTCCATTATTCATTTCTTTAGAAATTCATTGTTTTTACGGTTCTTGAACATATTTGCATAGCATGACTAAATTGTCGGGCTGGCTACGCTTTTGTGTAAATCGTAAAATATAATTTCTTTTTCATGTTATTCTCCGAGAATGATTCTGTAATATGTACGTACATTACTTAACAATTAACCTTTATATATTTACACATTGACATATTGATACGACTATTGATTTTGTATTTCGTATTTTCGCCGATTCTGGTTATGTTGTTATTTCGTGGACCCGAAAACGTTTTTCAAACAAGATTTGTAACCTAATACACTGTATTTTCCAGGTTCAATGTCATTGTGGTAGATGAGAAATATGACAAAGCGTTTAATTAGCAGAGCGATAAAGCGATTGGAAGCAGACACTGATTAGATCTTGGGAACAAATGAAATTAAAGAGGTTGATATGAGAGAGAGCCGTTAGTTCTACCGTGAGTGATCCGCCTGTGTTGTTCGAGTCAGGAGAAAAAGAGGGAGACCCTGTTCACAACAGTCGACCAACACACCACAGGTATTGTACCATTAACATAAATAAATAAACTCACGTGTGGAATGTTTTTCTAGTACGTTGCCGATAGAACGCGCCTGGCATGTTTGCAATATCTCCTTGAAACCGTTCAACGTTTTGTGGCTAGCCGTGTATTTTCCTGCACTTCGTAATCTCTGTGTATATCTATAGCACGCATTTATCATGTATATAGGTTTTTTTTATGTGGCTATAGAGCGGAATACCGTTCTCAATAATGTACTCATTATGTCTTCCTGGCGACGTTTAAACAGTTTGGGTGCGGACTGCAAAGCGATTAAATACGATAAGGTCCCTCACTGATTTTATTATATGTGTTCACACCTGCTAACACGTCTGTCATATTCTACGCCACTACTCTGGTGTATTAGTATTAGGAATGGTACGGAAATCGCGAAGTGTTTGTATATATTATCCACTGCTCAAACATATATATATATACAAGCCAATACATCCTTATTAATAACATATTGCTTGCTTTATAAATTTGCGCGTTCCTGGTCGAGAACTTTACCTTGATACAGGTAAAGTCTCTCGTTAGCTTGAAGGAAATGCGAAGGCCGATTACGGATGCATAAGAAGAAGGTAGATGGTGTTCAAGCCATTCACAACTGACAGCATTTTCTTGAAAAATACGCTCGTTTTCTGTTAGCCAGAGTGTATTTCTAAAAGGTGACTAGGAATAGGAAAGAGCCGACTTGCTACGGTCTACATTGGGTGTTGGTTAGCGTAGCTATGTCGTACTGTTAGCGCTTTGATATATTGTCGTTAAGGTTGAACTAAGAAATCTCATACGTTATACGACACGATCATGACATTTCCCAGCACCTAAGCAATGGACAGAAAGAACTGCTTGATGTTCAAACTAGTATTGAACCTTGTAGCTCAAAAACAGACATGTGGAATTACTTTTGCGCACGCAAGGCCGTTATCATGGTTATCAAATAACTTTAGCTGCTACGAAGGTAGTGTGGAATATTAAATTAGGGAAAGTGGTATGAAAAACATGTATCACGCCAAATAAGATAGCATGAAATCTCTTTGCTTTAACGGTGGTCTGTCGCTGGAAATGTCCGCGAAATTCTTCACACATCGGACCGTATAGTTTAGTATATCGAATTCAAAACAATACGATACTTTGTTTTTATTTATACACTTTAACATGCAACACGCAATAAAAATCTATCGAAAATCTTCTATAAAAGATTGCAACATCCACTATCACCAAACGATGTTAGAGTGACAGCAGTTTTATACACTGCTTTATTTAATTTTATGTCATGGCATCTGCAAATCTTAAAGTTACAATGTCTTACGATAAAGTTACAACTGTTGCCTTGAACAAATTCAGCACCGCTCAATTGTGGAAGTCCTTGTATTATACTTACTTATCTTCAAATCACCGATGTGTTTTTTTTTAACTGCAATTTGTTAATTGTGTTACCATATTAAGATATTATGTGAATAGGCTTCCGAAGTTCGTTTATTGTTTACCTACCCTGGTAGCTTTACGGTGATGTATTGTGGCCTTCGAGGCAACGAGCAACAGGTTTAATGTCTGGAATATTTTGAGTGAACCCCTTAGCGAATGTAATCAGATCTTCTGGTACCATGTTCTGCCCGGCGGTATTCAGTAATTGAAATAAGTCTACGCTACAGACATTAGGTCGATAAACGAAGTAGGAAATACAAAATCAAACAGAGAAACAGTCGTAAGCTGTCATGCGTGTGAAAACCTTTTCTGATATTTCGAGCCGGATCCTTTGTCAGGGAAAACTATGATTCAAAAATATAAGCGAACAGCATTTTGTCTTCGAACGTCAATTTGCTGTTCTAAAGGACTACTTTGCTGGAAACGTCAGCTAAACGTACAACAGATCTACGAGTTTTTTTTTTGTAATTTTCTGGCTCCACAAGGCCAGGTTTTTGTCATGTGAAAACTTCACGACAAAAATGAGTTGATAAAAATCTCCTGTGACCAGTATGTAGCTTTGAGTATGGTACAAGCTAGTACCACACGAGTTCCTCTAAGGAATCTCGGAATGGGATATTGTGCTTGAGTAGAAGAACCTATTTTTTAATCCTTAACTTCATTTAGTTTCGTAGCAAACTGATTTGATCTTGATGGTTTTATGTAAAGGTTCCGTTTATAGTTTCGTTTCATTACTAGCTACGGGACGACTGATCTGTGATTTATTTTAATTACAGTATCAAGTGACAAGTATTTATCTCCATCGACACTTGAATTATTTAACCAATAAAGTCTGTTTGTTTGAAGCCTCGACTGTCTCATAATATCCTTTAGTTATTTATACGCTATTTCTACTTTTTTGCTTATTGCAATGGTTAACGGCTTTCTTGTCAGCCCCGAGTGATCTGAACGAACTAATATCGAAACGTTTTTGTTGATAAACGTCTCACATATCAATACCTCGTGTTGTGCGTTTAATGAGGATGTTAAACACGACAGAAATGTAAATATAGAAAATTTTAAAATAAACATTTGATATCCGTTACGGTCATTGGAAGTTTCACTAAACGTAATTCACTTGACGTCTTAATCCAACATTTGTCGTGAAATTAGAGATATCAAAAGTCGTTATATTTATCATTTATAGACCTGGAGCGAGGGGAATTCGATGAAATATTACCATATTAACACCAAGGGAACATATACCTGGAGGGCTTTGCCCGAGGGATATATCTTCCCGAGGGGGTAATGTTTCATCGAATTCCCCTAGCGAAAGGTCTGTAAATTATATATTATATCGAAGCAAAGTCTATACAGGAACACCACATCATAAAATGGCTTCTTTTCCCTCCATCTTGCCTCGTTGTAGTCGTGCTCGAGGCATCCACGCGTGGTACACTCAAGCTCAAATACCCCACTATAACGTGAGGAAAACTCGGTGAAATCCACGATTAATTGCCTGGTCATGTGGTTTAAATCTTTTATTATTAAATTAAGACAGCATGCCTTCTGACGAAGGCATGCTGCATGTTATTCAGTAAAGTTTTTACTTCTGTTCTTATTTTTTTTATATTTTTATAATTTTATTTGAACTTCGAATTCATGTCGTAGAAGATTCGTATGGTTTATATATGGACTTGCCTGATGATCGCGCTATAGCGTGAAACTCGGAGTAGCATAGCTAGTCTTCTAAATAATATATTATCGCTCTACTAGTAATAGTATTGAGCGCTCTTAAATCACCGCGTCAAGTTCTGTGACCATGATGTTGATATACGAGTGCAGAATATATATATTATAAAGCCTGCCGCACACTAGAGCTATGTGCTTAGCTGATTGTCATTTTGGAGTATGAAATCGAATTAGAATCGTATGTTGAACCCTGTTCAACCAATCATACCTAGATGACTGCTTATATGACTGATTGTTCAGCTTGATTTCATACTCCCAAGTGACAATCAGCTAAGCACATAGCTCTAGTGTGCGGCAGGCCTAAGACGAGAGCGAGACCTGTTGCGAAAAATGCAAAACGAGGGCATTACAACTGGAATCCAACCTGCGATTCTAGTGCAGTGCTCTAGCCACTGAGCTACGGAGGCCGTTGCTGAGAGCTTGGCCACAAGTTCTGTGTATATGTAGTATTTAAAACACGAGAAGGAGCGTTTTAAATATGATAAAACGCGAGTTCGAGTGTTTTAAATAGCTTCAAAAACGTCTACAATAGATTGACGTCAATAAGGATTGTTATTGAAATTAAGATGAGACTTTATATAAAGAAT
>JAOBAZ010057448.1:0-12269 GCA_026546875.1 Pteroeides caledonicum | reverse complement strand
ATCTATATCGCTTTTATTATATATGGTTAAAAACAGGAGATAAATAAGACTAATAAATACTAAAAATATACTAAAATGTATACTTTATTAAAAAACCTAACGTTTTCGACTTCATAGCCACGTAGTCATCTTCTAGGGTTAAAAAACACAGACTAACTACAGACGGAACCGTCTCGGCCTAATGTGGGCCTCATCAGTGTAGTGCAGATAGCACACACGATGCGACTTCTACTAAATGAGAAGCCTCCGATGCCCAAAATATATTATGTACGCAGCCCTTGTATGAATTATACCTTTGACCAACGCAAACTTCGAATCCCAAATACATTTTTCCGGTGGTTGGTTTTTTGAAATAGTATCAAACGTAATTAATGTAGTTTAGCAAAAAAAAAACATGAGGGTTTTTAATAACCAAATCAGAATTAGGATTGATTTATTTCAAAATATGTCTCCAGCTAGACATGTTGTAATGTTTGTCTAAATTGTAGGTGAGAGGATTATTATAAGTAAAAGGATTTCAAAAAACTGGCTGGCAATAAAAGGTTTAAGTGAACACTTAACAAGATTTAACTCTTTTTGGATCAACACGGCGGCGACTGAAAAGGCGTAGAAACCATTTCGGCTTCATAGATCTTCTGGTGTGGTTTTCATCAATTCGACGTCTCCGGAAAGTATAATTGGGATTTTTTCCAGAAATAACAACTTTGCAAAAGGTCTTTCTTTGCAAAGTAGTAAACGACCTGGGATAGAATCTACGAGAAATACATTTACTGAAAGCAAAAGTGTTGTGGCTAGAGAGTATATTTTTCTAAAATTGTTTTACGATATTAGAAAGCAGAGGCGTGTGAATCTTGTCAAAGCTTTGTCTCATGGCCTTATACGGTGGGATATACTGCTTTTTGTTTAGACGTCTACCAAATCTCTTACATCGTTTATGCGCAAATGTTAAAGCTTTTGTTTAGTTGCCTTGAACTCGAGACTATCAAGGCTGTTAATGTCAATTATTACAGTCATTGCATGTAGCTGTGTGATGTGTCCATCAGATGATTCCTTTTCATTAGATTTAAAAAGCGTTGAAAAATCTTTAAAAAAAAGCCATATCTTGTTTCCTAAAAATATAGGCAAATATGACATTTCAGATCCCCAACGGCTATGCAACACATCAACCATCACTCCAGATAAGATGACGGATTGAAGCAAAATACATTCTTTAACCCAAATCAACTGATTTCTATCTCTGAAGTCAAGATTAAAAATTTAAGGAAGATCATTGTTTGCCACAGTGTTTTAATTTTTGGCATTTTTTTCAACGGATCGTGTTTTCGGCCGAAGATCCTGATCATTCCAAGTAAGCCTAGATTGGACGTTCTGTTGATAAGGCGCTCTCCACAACAGTTTTAAACGCCCAGTGTCAAGTGATAAAATCACACCAATTGCATTTTTTTTCTAAATTATTTTGCTCATTCACAGCTTTACTTCTCTATTTCATAATTTAAATAATATAACGTAAATCAATTCATTCTTGTTCAAGTTGGCGTCGTTGTGAAATTGTGGTTTTAAAAAGCTACTAAATTGTACATTTCACTTGTGCGCCTTTGTGGGATTTATATTGCCAGGCTCTCGTGAGTTCTCTTTGGTATAAAACCAACAATTTCTGGGATAGGCGTGTGGTGCACGCTGAGTCGGATGTAGGAACCAGTGAAAAAGTTCTCTATATGACCAGTTCGGTCGACAAAAACCCAGGAGTCCTAACTGACCAAATACGGCGCTTGTTAACGATATATTGGATTGTTGAACGGAGAATACTCCTGTCAAGTTTTTCAACTTTTTCAACAAACCTGCTGTGAACGTCAAGAGTAAAGAATGCGTAATCTGTTTGATTTCAAGTTTTGGAAGAGGCACTTTAAAGTTTGATGTCAAATCTATAGAGACGATCGATAAAAATAACAAGTTGGTTACGTTTAAAAACTCATTAACTCCCATTCATTCCAATCAACCTTACACCAGTTCAAATCGTGCGAGGTCAATGAGTGTATTCAGTGTAATAGTTCCTGTTTAAACTCAGCTTGTTAGAGAATGAAACACAACTTGATTACAGAACTTGGTACGCTCCTGCAATCAGCTAATTTTTCCAGCGAGCAAAATCGCGTGGCGTTGTCGGAAAGAACTTCTTAAAGCCAGGTTCACATAAAATCGTTAAGCTATCGCAGACAATCTGCGTCAATCGGCAAAGTTGAACATGGTTCAACTCCGTTTTGCGATCGTTGCCAGACAGTGTGCGATAATCTCCGTTTATATTCACCTAAAACGTTTGGGCCAATCTGCGGTTATCCGCAACGATTTTTTATAAACCACGTTTAGGATGGTACTACTACCAAAGTAAAATAACCCCAAAAGCACAGTGGCAAAAAGTTAGCGAGGATTCCCTTGAACTTAAGTGATCTCAAAACTCGGAAAGATCCTGGGACTAGTTATCACTTAATATCTCTTTAACTTTATCACAATTTTCAAAGCGATCAAATGTAGTCATTTCCCCATGCAAGACACATACACAAAGTTTCAAAATAACGATGTAACAACAACAAAAAATCACGATGTAACAAGAAAAAAATTTACGATGTAACAACAAAAAAAAACACGATGTAACAACAAAAAAATGACGATGTAACAAAAAAATTACGATGTAACAACAACACCCCCCGGGATAACAACTGATTAAAGGTTTGAAGTTAGATTTGTCTTCTGTTATTAGTCCCAGTCCCTTTGCTCCGCCTCAGATCACCTTGAAGGTAACTCATTTTGTAACTCACAATGTCATTTTGTTAGCCAAAGTAAAATACTGTAGACCAAGAATGACTAAGAGAGCGCGAGGAATCAAAAGCTCACTACTATATATTATTAATACTACGTAATATTTGGGTACTGGTACATCGTACACTCGAACCCTTCTTCCAGCTTAACTAGCTAGGTCAAGATGGAGTAGTTGATGGAGCTTTGTTTTTGATATTTCATGAGTTGTTTCTTTCGTTTGAATATTAGTTGTTGTAAACTGCCCTCAATATTTAACACTTCACAAAGTCTTGTCCTATGCCGTCGACTTAACAGGTTTATACCGTCTTGTTGTGTGTTTATTCAAACATGAAAAAATGTTGGCCATAAAACCAAAGCGAAGCCGAAGTTTTTGCAAGTGATTCACAAGTTTAAAAGTGATACGACGCATTTTTGAGTCTATTATATATCCGATGAAAAACAAATCACTACTTTCAGAGAAAACCAATTAAAGAGAACTTCACTTAAACTGGATTTATATAGTAACTAAGTGCGTCCACATAAACATATATCCATATATTGATCTACTTATAGTTTAGAATTTAGTTTACTAACAGCTCACGTATGGAATACTGGCCTTTGGAGGCCATAAGACCAACTTTATTGTTAGGATATTCAAATAAACAATCCAAGACATTTAGTGTAATTCACAATAAGATGTCTATCAGCTTCTTAATGCACCATAATCAATAATTTTGTCCTTCATCCAGCTGTTTTACAAAATCGTAGAAGGCAAAGCCAAAATTACCCATGTTTCATATTGTTCACTACCTTTATGTACTGTGGTTGTTATTCTACCGGCATTTATATTGAACAAAAAAATCCTAATCCATTTAAAAAAAATTTTCTAGTGAATTTCGCCACGAGTTAATTTTTTTATTGTAGAGAGGTCGATAGATTTGACATATTAGCTAATAATATATTGAATTTCACTTAAAGTAATTTAACTTGAATTGATTTTGGAGGTGAAAGATGATATTTTCTTATTGTCACTCAATATATTCATTATACACAGTTTAATGTTACTTGTGTCGAAGAATGACTTTTTTTGTTACGTTAACTTCTGCTGCTCGTGTGAAAGCTCTCGTCAGCACCCTAAAATATTTTAAATCACTTAGTCTTTTTTTACATCAGAAAACTGTTGTCAAGAAAGTGTTTCTTGACGTGTTTTTAACCAATATATTTTTTTGTAGTTAAATGTTTCACATTATTACAAGATACATACTTATATAGTTCAACCACAGTAACTTGAGAGCATATTGTAACAAGCTTTTACCATTTCAGTCAAACTTTTGCAATTTCGTGATTATTGAATCGTTAATTTTTCGCATTGTTGACAGATCGGATGCGTTGCGTGTCATCTAAACCTCTAACACTTGTCAATTTATGCAATGTGTGTTGAAATTTAATAAAAGGAAAGCAAAAATGCAGCATTTAATTTAATATTGAATTAATATCATAGACACAAAGACCTTAATCGAGCAATTAGCTCGTCTCTCACTGCTTTTGTATTTGTCTTGGTGCAACATCAAGCAATTTTGAATCCTTTAGTGTTATTCACAACTGATAGTTCGTAGCAGTGTTGGCCTATTTTTTTCTTAAACCAGAAACTAAACCAATTATGTATTGTGAAATATAACTCTTAATTTGCAAGTTTGATTGACAAGTTTGCTGGGAAAAAGGACAGGCTACCTGAACTTGCGACAGTTTCTCACGAAACTAAGTTCAACTTGTTGGAAGACTTTATTCTCTTTTTCGCATTTATTGTTGCTTTTTATGCTCAAACCTTATATACTTACTAATTTTGTGTAGTTGTTGGAGCAAATTAGTTGTTTGTTAACGCTTAATGTTGTAATTCCCAGCTTGCCTACTGCAATTAAATTTTTGGCCTTTGTCATCGTTTGGTAATTGCTTGACTCCATTACCATTCTGTTTGAAAATAATGGATAACAATACGAAATAACCATAATTAGACGATAACATGTCAAAATTACTTTGCGATCTGATAACATCAATTAAATATATATGTTAATATTTAATCTGATTGATGGACAGAAAGACACAACGCATCTAACATTACCAGATAGAAACCGTTGGAATTAGGTTTACGAGAAATGGGCTACGTTAAAATGATCCATTAGCAAAATCATTTAATTTCAAAGCAACATTTTTAAATGTCATTTAAAATTATACCAATCGGAAGCCTTAAATTGATGCTTTATCTATATAATTATTTCATCGCTGAATCAGTTTGATGTATTATTGACTCAGCAAAGCTTAACTGTCAACATTTTGATTGATCTATTGGCTTTGTATTTGTTTTTCAACCAAGTTTGCACCCAAGGCGGTATTTATATAATGTCGGAGTTTTATGCCGGAATCTCTGGATAATATCGAAATTTTATTCCGACGTCTCCGCTACACAGTAGTTCCTGCGCAGTTTTCTTAAAATGGCAACAGAATTAGATGATCTGAAAACACGGAAAAGGACTGGCACTAGTTGTCAAATAGAAATCCATTTTTCATTTCAAATAGAATATCTGAATTTAGCTTCCACCATGCTCCATTTCTGCAAGTCCACGTGTGGGTGAGCAAAAGATCCTGAGGTACGGTCTAGGTACACGTGTGGTGAAATGTGGTGAAATGGTCGGATTTTTCTTTGTTGCAAAACTAATTAAACTAAGTGCGATTTGGCGATTGAGAGCGGTGACATTTGTGATTACGTACTCGTACAAGATCGTAAACTTCGCTGAACGTTTGTGATTTCCGTTGTACCTATCGCAATTTCTGGTGGAGTATATAAATATGCGAATATACTTTGCATGATAGCACCGTAGCGCGTAGACTGTACGAGGTGCGCTGACAAAGACGTTTCAGCTAATTTCGGGTGCCCCATTGCCAATGCTAAACTTTGCAGTCTGGAATTAGGAATTAAAGTGATGGAGTTTACACGCTCTTTTCGGGTGCTTTTGGCTCAGTGCGACCAACGACGTCTTTCAGGGATAACCTTATTTCGTGTTTACATGGTGTATTCATTCCAGAATGAACTTTTCGTTCCGGTCAACTTATTGACCCCGAATGACTTTTAATTCAATCTGGGATTATGTGAACTGTTGTACGAAGTACAATGGAAGCGGAATGTTCCGGAATGTTCCGGCATGTTCCGGAACAAAAACCGTTCCGGTGTCATCTAAATACCCTATGATATATGAAGTATTTCAAGTCCGACAATGAGGACTTGAACATATTTCAAGTCCTCGCTGTTTGATCCACTGACCTGTATATATACAATTTTTGGTTTGATACAACAATAATTAATACAAAGTTTGATCCAATCCGAGGCGATGCCGAGGACTGGATCAAATTGCAAATCTCATCGAGTCTGAATTGGATGATTTGGAATAACATTTAAAACGAATGGTTTGTGGAGTGAATTTTGATCCAGTTCTAGAACTGAATCAAAAGCTCAGAAAAATTTGTTTACCATACGCCATTTTAAATTCAACAATAAAAATACTAGGCACTTTTGTATTTTGAAGTTCTGCTATCGCGATCAGGTTAATCATTCGGTTCTTCTATAAATTTAGAAACGTTTTTATTGTGCGGTTATCGCTAGTTGTTTGTTGTGAAAATGTTTGTTATAGGGATGAGGCATGGGATGGGGTGATGGGGATAAGGCGTGGGAGGCTGGGATCTAGGTTGAGCCGGTGTTGGAGCCGGAGGTGCGAAAATCAGCAGGAGATAAAAAAAAAACCAAGTTTGTACGCCGTTAGAATATTATATAACTTAAAAAAAAATTGTCCATTATTATAAAAGGTTATTATAGTCGAAAATTTTGTTCATTTAGGATCTCATAACATGATATTCAATGATTTTTATGAGTTTTGAGAATACGTGAGCTGCGCATGTTTTATATTTTGTTTTATATTATAATTTACATAAGATTATTTTGGGAAATCAAAACAAAACCTAAAAATAAATACTTTTAGGTTTGTTTTGAAGTGCCATAGTAATCTTATGTCTAAAAACAGCATTCACTATCGTGGTTTGGGTAAACCACGCAGTAGGCACGTGTCATAGCCGGCATTCCAAGTATGAGACCATGTTTACAAAAACATAGCCTTGAAGGTTTTGGGAGGTCAAGGTTATTGTGGTAATATTTACAGTAACTGTCGTTGCTGTTGGCTACAGTATATGTCACTATTCAACGTCATGTCATCTTTTTCAACACGGAATGATAACACCAACTTTAAGATACCTAAGGTGCAAAAAACAGACAAATATGTGATATCATTATCCTTTATTTAACAATGTACAATTTGTATACGTTTTTGAACATAAAATAGTTGTGGGATTTTGGACTCAGGAAAACAATCACGTTGGGTTACTGCCATAAACAGATGTGAAAAATCTTGTAGGTTGTAACAGAGCTGTTTGTTTTACCTTCTGCAACAGTGTTGAGAACATGTTTGAATGACTTTATTTAAAAAGTCTTAACATAACAGCCATCATTGTTGTGGCGTCATTGTCAGGCTACAAAAAACAATCTTATGGTACAAAATTTATGTGTTTATGAGTGTCGAAACAACCCAACAATGTTATTTTATCATACTCTATGCTGTATACAGAGATGAACAATGTTCATTTACCAATATTCTGAGTACAACATTGCTTATAATAAATCCAACGTATCGTAGTGCAAACAAAGTTCAGGAGTTCGTATGTAGTACATATATTTAGAAAAGGTTTCAAAGTGGCAGTGACACCACTTATTTTTTGTAACCATCACAACATATAAACACACTGTATAAACCTGAACTTTAAATCATGCACTGGTTTATTTAGCAATTTAGTTTACCCTATTCTATATACAACATTTTAAATTTAAAAAAGTTTAATAAGTATAATTGACAACGCCACGCTTATTCATGTAAAGTTTTCGACTCTTTAGCCCAGACCGTAGCTGTTTCAGTCTTAAGGTTCGTTTATATTTGCGACATAAGCTGAGTTCAAAAACAATGCATCATTTATCATCGGGTACATTCAAAAGAATGGGCTTTGCTTTTTGTTCTGTGTTTTCTTCTGATTACATGGTCCCGTTTAGCTGGGGATGCAAGGAGACGTGAGGTCGTTTCGATGGATGGGAATAAGCTACGAGTAATGCTTTAGCAAAATCATGCTGACTTTCATGTTGAAAATTTGAAAGTTATCAAAGATCAAAAGATAGCTCAATCCTTAAAAATAGCTTTAAACTATAGGATATTATCAACATGATCCCAGTGTTATAATGGTAGGTAGTTTCAACTTTTCACACCCAATCGCTGACATTTTTCCATACATTAAAACGATCACACGCCTAATTGCATATCTGCTACGCGGGATCATGCATGTAAACGGGCCCTTAGCTAATGTGCTTCGACTATGTTCTTATGTTTGTGCTTATGCCGATCCTTATGTAGTAGACTTGGCTGCACTTAAGCTTATCCTAATCCAGCAAGGAGCCGACCCAGCCATATGTTTAGTTGGAATATCAAGTCGTGAAACATACGGTTATACTTAACTTTACTGAATAATTGAATCAGTTCTACGTTAGCCTTAGAGGTCCAAATAAAGGTCATTAAAAGTTTATTACTTTTATCCCTAAAGGGTCGATTAGGACCATTTCAACCAAGTCAAATTATCAATTGTAGGTCAATCAGCTTTACAGCTAATTATTTTCCTTAGAGGGTCAATTAGGGCCACCACTATAGCTCTTAGATGAAAGATTCGGAGTTCCAGTAAATATCTGAAAAAATTTCACAATTAACCTCCTTTTGCAGTGATCAATGAGAGATGGTCCTGAGCCTGAAATAAAATCAATTATAGTGCTCATTGGACATTTATATAGAACAGTTTAGATAGAACTGTTATCTAGTATAAATAGAGCTGGTTTATCCTTACTGGACTTCAAGTTTAAGTAGAGCTGATAGAGCTATCATGTATAAATAAAGTTAGTTTAGTTCTTACTGGACCTCTGGGAACAACAGTTTAGATAAAACTGACAAAACTATTGAGCATAAATAAAGTTAGTTCTTGCCAGCATACAAAGCTTTCTTAAAAAGTACTTATGATATTCATGTGCATTGGTGATTTAGACGCACGATTAAAACACCATTATTAAATGGGAAAAGTGTAATGTGGCTATTGTGTTTGTACTGCTTTTATGACGCACGCACAATTTGTTTATATTTCTCAGAAAGCAAAATATATAATAACCAGGTGTTGGCAGTACTTAGATCCGGTGCTTTTTATCTGTCGTTGTATTGATGTTAAAAAAATGAAAGAAAAATTTGGTATATACATCTACATTTTATTAAGTTGGTAAAAATCAAATGATTATCAGCCCAACCATAAAACAATAAAAATAAAAACAAGCTTAATTAACCCAAGGATAAAAATTATTGCTCATAATTCTTAAGGTCAAAAATGATTAT
This sequence comes from Pteroeides caledonicum, assembly GCA_026546875.1. NCBI lineage: Eukaryota > Metazoa > Cnidaria > Anthozoa > Scleralcyonacea > Pennatulidae > Pteroeides > Pteroeides caledonicum. The sequence goes on along the minus strand of JAOBAZ010057448.1, from coordinate 2,967 downwards.
CAGATCAACCATAAAACATTACAAATAAAAACAATCTTAATTAACCCAAGGATAAAAATTAGTCCTTATAATTCTTAAGTTCACTTTTAAAAATGTCTAATGTCAGTGATAAAACCATTTCTTTAGGGAGGCTATTCCGCATATTTAATGTTCTTGGATAAAACGAGTATTTGTATATATATTTATATATTTCCATTTATTATAGGGGCTATATTCAATGTGTATTTTCGTTTCTGATTGGTCGAAAATTCCCAGTATGCTGTTTATTTGACCTGCTGACGCCAGCAGCGTGCAATAACACTTTTTTTGGACCGAAATTCGGTCCAAAAACCTATTATTGCACGCTCTGGTTACCAATCCCAAGCGCGGCCGTTTGTCTGAAAAGCGCGCGAAACCCAAAAAAAATGTCCTTTTTTTAGCCGTTAGCAAGGATAAACGAGCAAGACATTTGGTGGGAAAAGATAGTTATAACGCAAAAGAGTCAACAAAGGTCATCCAGACATTATTTGAGGGTTTTCCTGAAACAAAAACGAAGAATTGGTAGGAAATAGATTTTCGAATAATTATATAGTTATTATTTTTCTACCTTTTGAATATATAATAAAACAATTATTGACCTCGGTTTTCGTATGATATTGAGATTTATCACGGCCGAAGTTTGTGTTATCCACCGAAGCCGGAGGCTGAGGTACTCAACCTCAATAATTGTTTAATATAAATATCTTTTGTTGCTCGTTGTATTCTATACTTAAATTTATGACTATTTCGTGTCCTTGTTTTTTTGACTTGGTATCAGTAAATTTTGCGTGTTCAAGCTGAGTATAGACCGTAGCTTAATTTATTAAGTATACTTAGGCGTGCAGTTTTTGTTTAATTTTTTATCCATGTGCTTATTTATGTGTTTACATGCTAAGTTAAAATGATTATAAGTTGATAGTTTGCTACAATCCCGAGCACGGAATAAAATGTTTAGGAAAAATACGTCGAAAAACTAACTTAAGTTCTTTTTCCCAAAGTATATTAAACAAATAAGCGTCATTAGATTTGCATTAAATACAGCTTCGGTGTAAAGCGAAATTCATGAGCATACTCAGTTTTTCTTATCAAAAATTTGCGTTTCACTGATTTGAACTCCATGATCTATGATGTATTATGTACTTCTTTATATGTATTTCCCGATGGTCATGTATTTCGCTTGACATCGGCATTTACTATTCATACAAACGAAATTATATACCATCAGTACAGACAACCATGCAATAATCGGCAAAACAAAAATCTAGCGTAGTATAGCATTGATTAAGTAACAGTTCATATAGTTATTAAAATTTTTATCATGGTATATGTTTCAGTTCTCATCCATACCAAAAATGGTTAGTACAGATAATATGAAGTGAAGTACGTCGAAACCTTTTCTTGGCCTGATCATTTATTTACATCTATTTTTAATCCTCTCTAAAGGGTCATCAAAAAGGGATGTCGATGTGAGCCAAAACAAACCTTTTTAACGTTTTTAGTGAAAAAATTAAAACAAAAGTTGTTTAAATAGTTTGTAACTAATTTTTTATAATATTTTTACTCCTCTAAAAACGGTATGAAACTTGGACAAGTGACAAAACCAAAAATGATATTACATTATGATCTGGATATCTGGTGTATTTTACTGCATTGTTAAGTCCTGAAAATTGGTTGAATATTCACCCTTTACGCTAACTTTTAGTTTGCTTTTGATGTAAACGAAACAGCCGATTTAACATGCATATGAAACTGTATAAAAAGTTTCGACCCTGTTCTTGTTCTTGGGCATAGGTCATTATGTTGCAAGATTGGCCGCATTCCTGCGTTTCTGCTTTTAATTTTATGTTGTTATTGTGATCCTGATTTTATCCATCAGTGAAATGCAAAACTCAGCATATTTGGACTTCACATGTGCTATGCTTACATCCTGAGAACTTGTTACGATATGGCCCGCTGTCTGACGACAAAACACTAAATGTTTGGATTAACAGTCCATCAGCCCTGAAGCGGCATGCATTGATACTGCAGCGAACTTGGAGTGTTTTTACAAAGTTTACGAAGAGTATTTTATTGAAGTCTCAGAATCATCAAGGTGGTAAAAATGAAGAAATATAAAAACGTTTTTAGATCTAAATCATGCTAGCTATTGCTGTGCTTTTCGCATTAAAAGTAATTTATTAAATTTCAGTTTGCTATTTATCGTCATTTCTTTGAAGAAACATGCGTTAAACTTAGTGCAAGTCATTCCAGTTCATCATCGTGTTCTCATTAAAGAAACCCAGTAGCAGATTTTAAAGCTGCCTTTTTGGGTTATCAAAATATTTTCACTTGAAGATGTTCACATGTCGCCATCTTGGACAGTCACGGATATGCATGTCATTTGTAGGGCAACTCTAACGTTTAATGTTGAGACCAGAGAATATTTGGCGTATAAAATATACTTGCAGCTTTGCTACTACATTCGTACTATTATGGTAAATACATAATTATGCTATTATACAGAAGAGCTAAAATAATTTTGACGTTGCTACAGAGAACTTTCAGTTTGTTTACCCTGCCAATGACGTCACTAAATGAAGTCAAAATTAAATCCAAGACGGCAGATTAGACAATTTTTGAAACTTAAATATCTCGCTAATAAAACAAGTTGTGAAAGAACACTGAAATGTTATATACCATTTTTATAGTTCTTCCAGATTAGATGAACTTAAAATGTTTTGCCAGTGAATGCCTATTAACAATCTGTTTTGTATTATAAATCGCTGATAAAACAAGCCCTGCGTATTGTTAGTAAGTTTGGCTAGTTACGTTCAAGTGACTATGGACAGTCATAAACATCTATCTACAGTTTAAGTCAGTGCTGGGTAGTTCAAACCATAGAGATCTTATATTATACTAGAGGGGGCATTGGGGGTAAAAATTGTAACCAGTTTCTACCGCCATTAGGGG
>JAOBAZ010057337.1:0-12270 GCA_026546875.1 Pteroeides caledonicum | reverse complement strand
GGCTGGCAACAGTAATGAGTGTCAGCCGGTACGAGCGCCGCGCAGGCCGTCCGCGCGCCCGATGGCAGACTAGCTTTGGGTAATTAAAACGGATAATTAAACAACAATAAAACACATTGAACACCTGCGGTGCAGACTGATACTATTTCAACTCGGGGTCCGTATATATATATATTTCAACTAGGGGACTGATTGGCTGAGCCAGAGGTCCGTGTCATATCAGTACGGGCCTGGCATTTTTCCCGCTAAAACAAGCAAACGCTAAACATACTATTACATAAATATTTTTGTGCGAAAGTAAATACGTTATTTACCGCTTAGTTGGGTTGTACTGGAAGTATATTTTCCCTCGGTCTAAAAACGTCGCTAAGACCGTTTTAGAGGGCTCAGCAAGAGGTATTTCCAGTACGCCCCTTCCAAAGTACCTTTCTGGACGTTTTAGCGCTTTAGTCCCACTTCACTTCACACTATCTGTGCGTCTGCGTAACGAACTATATCCCACAAGCTCTTGCCGCCAACATCAGTATCTGTATACATAAGTTAAGCGATTCGTTCAGATTGTTCTAAGCTACGCTGATTAGCTATTGAACAGTGAATGGTAGATTGAACTATTTGTACATATGTATATATGTATATATGTATATATGTATATATGTATAAATGTATATATGTCTTTAGTATATGTGTTATCACAATTAGACAACGAGTCCGAGTTGTTTATGGGCAGATAGTTGACTATCGTTCATAGACAACAAGGACGGGTGGTCTAACTGTTTTAGTATACATTCAGTTCCACATTACAAAAAAATACAACTTTTCTTATGTAAACTAATGAAAAAGTTGATTTTTACCGCAATTGGCTCTAGTTTGTTGACATTTTCTCCAACTTTTGCCTATCACGAAAAGACAACGGTTGAGTAGCCAATCAAATTTAGCAGTTAGACTACGGGTTCCAATTGTCAACGAGGGCGCAGCCTGAGTTGACTAACGGGTTGTTTAATTGTTTTAATATACATTCAGTTCCATGCTGTAAAAATATTTTGTTGACATTTTCCCCAACCGTTGTCTATCACAAGTAGACAATGGCTGAGTAGCCTATCAATGGTTGAGTAGGCTAGGATTTGTAATAGTCAATGACTGAATGTACACTAAATATATATAAAACTTCTTAAAAATCTTCTACGACTCCAAAGTGAAAAAACAATAAAAATATTAAACATTTTAATATGGAACGCCAAAACTGCCTTAAGTAAAATATAGATAATTTGTTGGGTATTTATGTCACATTATTAGGTGAATTTTACGCTTTGTTCAGTGATTTTGCCATTATGTCCGGTTGGAATAGCGCTTATATCGGTACAAATAACGTAGTGTTCGGTAGACACAACGTGTACATCGGGTAGATTATTTGTTCTGTTATGTGCTGTTAGCATTTGCATCGGTTCTTCTCGCGTTCTGTGATGTGCTTATGCAGCTCTTTGCGGTACGTTTCTTGCCATTGTGATACTAATATCATCTGGTAGAAATGTTATTGTGTGCGGTAGTTTCCGTCATACCTGATGTGCATAATTGTTTATGCAGGTCAGTTGCCGTTTGCGGGTATTTGAATACTTCGGTGCATCGAATGTCGTTCGGTGGTAGACACTTCGGCAGTGGTTCGGCACCGTACGTAATTCCTTCGGAAAAGTAGTCCGCTGGTCAAGGTAGCGCCTTCCAGAGTTAACCACGTGCGTCTGGACAGCAACATGGCGTTCATTGGCGAATATGCAATGTGTGCAGTTCTAAAGAAAATGAACCTGGGAAATCTTACTTGCAGGTTCCAAGCTGAGAAAATTACGCCAGACATCATTTCATGCTTGTCCTCGGTAGAACTGAGACGTTTAGGAGTTTCTGACTCCAGAGAGATGATGCCTTTGCGAATGGAGTGCAACAAATACCGTTGTGAATGGCAACCTCGCAAAATAGTTCAAACAGTCGGAGCTCCAGTGTTCGACATTCCAAACGACCTGCTTGAAAATCTCTTGGATGAAAATTTTACTATTAAAGAAATTTCTCTTATGCTATCTGTTTCAGAAAGAACAACCTACCGACGAATGGACAGATTTGGACTAAGCAAACACTCTTTTACTGACATTTCGGATAACGACCTTGAGCAGCGGGTACGAGAGTTCACTCGGCAATTTCCCTTTTGCGGGGAAAACATGCTGCGGCATTTATTGTCACAACGCGACACCTACGTTCAAAGGATGCGTTTAAGGGATAGCATACATCGAGTGGATGAAGCTGGTGTAAATCAACGCAGACGAAACTCATTGCACCGTCGAGTTTACAACGTCCCAGGTCCAAACCAGTTATGGCACGTAGACACCAACCACAAATTGGTTCAGTGGCACTTTGTGGTATTTGGTGCAATTGATGGTTACAGTCGTTTGCCAACAGTTTTAAAATGTGGTGACAACAATCAGGCAGATACCTTGTTAAAGTACTTTAAAAGTGCAGTTGTAAAATTTGGACTTCTAGTCGTGTACGCTCGGATAAAGGACTGGAGGATGTTTACATAGCAGACTACATGCTGTCTATGAGAGGTTCCAATAGAGGAAGTATGATAACTGGGGCAAGTACCCATAACCAACGTATTGAACGTTTATGAAAAGATGTATTCAATGGAGTTTTATCATTTTATTACAGATTGTTTTATTTTATGGAAGATAAGAAGCTTCTAGACCCCCTAGATGATATCTGTATCGCAGCCCTCAATTTTGTGTTTCTTAACAAAATTGATTCTCAACTGGAGCTGTGGAGACAAGCTTGGGCGCAGCATCGCATGCTCACCACCTCGGCTTTGGTTGCGAGACAAATGCAAGATCCAGTTGGCTTAAATTTTGTTCTTGAAGATCTGGCACCTGAAGATCTGGCATGGTATGGCGTAGAAGGTGTTGCTCCACCTACTGTGAGTGATGGCGACAGACCCATCATAACACCACCTCTTTCTGTTGTGGACGAAAAAAATCAAGACATCCTATCCACAATAGCTACAACTAACTGGACTTCAAGTAATTTTGGAATGGACAAATATATAGAAGCATTTAATTTTATTAGAAATGTTAACAATTAATTTCTACAATATTAACATAAATTCCACTGTATGTGTACATGTGAGTACCAAATGTGCAGTGTAATTGAATATAAATTGTAGTATCCCATGTAATTTATGGAGAACACAATTAAATATGTGATAACAGTCATCCAGTGTCAACAGATAACAACAATACAAGCAAAACTAGTTTGAAAACAAAAGATGCAAGTATTAGCCTTCTTACCTAGTTGTATTAAGCTTAAGTCAGTCCAGCTTGAATACCATATTTCTTCAACATTTGACAGGGTTAACAAAATGCTATGAAAGAAAATAAACCTTAGGAACATGAAGCAATCAACGATGACCAAAACAGGCATTGGCAAATGCGTGGTCATACAAATTAAAAACAAAATCTTGTTCGGGTAGAGTTATTGCTTTCGTTGGCCTTGGCAAACACAGCTGATTGATACATGTGTTTGCTGTTGGCACGAAAGAAGAAGCAGGAGTCACTTCAACAAATTTATTGATGGGTGTAAGGAAAAACCAAGAATTGGTTCTTCATCAGTGCCTGTAGTGAACTCAAGCACTTTACTAAGGGACAAATTTTCACGTCTCCCACCTAGTAAAAAAATAGCAAAGTACTGTGATTGCATCATATACTGTATGAACAGCAACCAGTCTACTTATTAAAAATATGTACTGAATTATCAAAAAATATAAGGTCTGTGGCTTACTTGCAACTTCTCTTAAGTACTTGAGAAACACAGCATACACCATGTTCTCATAGTTTTTGCTATTGCAGCCATCTTCACTTTAGTAGCTGACTTTAGTAGGCTTTAGTAGCTGACTTTAGTAGTAAAGGTTGGCTTTAGAAGCTGAACAAGATTCTTCAGTGAAATTGCATGTGACTCTGACAATTTAAAAAGTTGCAGGAAAGTAGGCAACTGAAGGCCAATCTACATAAATTTAATATATTCAAAAATCAACAAGAAAAACTTTGGTACATAGTACTTAATTATGACATTGCAGGGCTGTGGTGATGGGGTTTGCCACCAAGGGTCTTTAAGATCACCTTTGTAAAAAATTCACATTTGTGCAGCATGTGTGGAGGGAATATACCTAAATTTATATCAAAAACATGTTCTAATTAATTAGAATATAACTTTATTGGTACTGAGCCCCTTAGAAAAATAATTCTACAGTCAATTGCCTTATTTAACCAATAGGCAGGCATGTATAGTTAATTGAGAGATATTGACAGCCAATAGACCTTTTCAGCTTGTATGCAAATTAACCCATTTCAGATGTTGTGACCATGGAATAACGAATAAAACTTTCAGGCCATGTGATTTGAAATGGGTTAATTTTCATGCAAGCTGAAAAGGTCAATTAAGAGATTACTGAGCAAAAACAACCTGGTAAACACCAAGATCTTTCAATCCATTCCTTAATGCCATGATACAAGGTGATTGCTCAGACACTGAAAATATCTTTTGCAGCATATCTTCCCCAATAAATGTTGCCATTTTCCCATTTTGTAGCATGCTTAAGCCTATTAATTGATATAAAAATATTGCTCAATGTATATTTGGCATCATGGTATTCTTTGTAATATTGCAGTACTGACAGTGTACTGCACTCAATAGTTTACTTTAATACCAGTACTTAGCATACATCATGTTGCTTACAAACTGTACCTATAATTTTTCCAACAGTGTGGTACTTATATCTCTCGTAGACCATTGTCGAATAGTTGTTCTTTAATCTCCTTTAGTACAAGCCACAGAAACTCTTTTCTTGGCCCAGCAAGGTCTTGAGCTCCCTGTAATTGAGTTTAATAAATCTAGCTGATGCAAGGAACATTGCAATGTTATAGCAGTTTTGATAAGAAGATTGCTCTGAGCAAATTGCAGCAGACTCACACAAATAGCAACCTTAAAATGACAAGGGATTTGTAAAACAAAACCTCTGATTGAACTATAAAAAATAAGGAAAGTCAATCAAATAGCCTGAGCAACTAGATTGGTGCTTTCCATTTTCTTATAGACCAACCAGATGCATGGTTAAAATTTTAATTTCAACTTGTTTGAAATTAAATTTGTCGCAATTTGTTTGTGTCAGTTGCAAATTGCTCAGAGCAATCTGTCTGTCAAAATTGCTATATTGTGGAACGACATTGCAAGAGAGCATCTGTTTTGAGTGTAATTGTGATATACATGTAGTTAATTTTCTGACTACCATTTTCAGGTGATTGTTATATGCCCGTCTAGAGGCCAAAATTAAATTTTAAAGTCCCCTATGCCTGTGTACAATTAGTATATTTGCAGGTAGTACTTACATACCTCACCATAAAGTTGTACCTCCAGTGTCAGTCTAAGGTTTCCCAGATCATTTATTTCGTCAAATGTTGTGGCAAGTAGACTGGCTCTGTCAATCATAAAATTTGTCTCGCCATCATTCACTTGACTTGGGTCCTCGACATCCAGAGCTCTGCCAATGACCATATTTTTCTGCAGGCATTTTAAGATCTCAGCTGGGTTAACGACATTGTTCTCTCTGCAATACAATAATGTTTTTCTAACAGCCTCTTTAACTTCATTTTCTATTTGCGCTCTGGGTGGCATGATTGGCATCTCACTTTCATTAGTAACCATGCTGGGGGTTGTTGATTCATTTTCTGGATTTGTAATAACTGGTGGTCTGTCAATGTTGAAGCATGTTGGCCACCTTCCACATTTTCATTCTCTTGTGCAAAGTTGCTATCAGAAATTGAAAAGAATGCATCATCTGGAATATCATCATCTTCTATATCTGATTGCTGTATGGCACGATCTGCACATCTCCACATGTGCATTCCCAACTCTTGCAGTAACACTTCCTGATGGCAGATGTGGAATTTTTCTTTTATCTAAGATTCCTTCATCTCATTAACCACTGGTTTTGTTGACAGGGATTTCTGGACCGGTCTCAAATAAATTTTTGCTTGGCTTCCACCCATACAGGACTTTAGGCTTTTCGCTGACCAGTTAACTTCGATAACGCTCAGATTTCTACAGTTCGAATTACATTGCATCAGCTCGAACCCCCTCAAGAACGAAGCATTGGAAAGCAACACCATCTTCCTCAGCGTCAGACATTAACTTTTCTCTAACTGTGTTTTCATCGTCATCTAAGTCAAGTTTGATCTTTTTGAGACCCAAACCAGCCTTATGGAGGATCTGTCTTTCCGTTTTCGTTGGCACTTTAGTCGTTAAACGATCGGCAAGGCATATGAATTGCACAGTCCACGTGTGTTTGGGAGCTTGCTTCTTTTTGGAACAGGACGACCTTCGGGTTACAGAAGACTGTAACCCGAACAACGTAGCGCGCTCTTGTAATGCAAATGATGAACTATGAGCAATTTGGGCATTTTGCGATTCTGCAACTTTTCTTTGATAAATTGCTCTTAGGCGCACACGATCTCCAGTAGTGTGAACTCCAAAATGGATCAATTCCTGATCGCTCAAACCAGTCACAGCTGCCGGATCGATCTTTTCATCGTTAAAACTGCTCACGATTGTTCCCAGATTTATTTCCTGTAGGATCTCCTCCATATTTCACACAAATATTAATAATACTGTTAAAAATGTCATCACGCTTTTTCGCTTTTAAACTAACAGCTTAGCGCTGTCACAGTGATGTGGGCATCCCTGTGTTTTGGGCATCCCCATGCTCAGTCGATCCCTAGTGACATGAGCGTCCCTTCAATATGGCTGCCGGGTTTTGGCAGTGTTTGCAATTTTGAAGAAAATGCAGATGGGAAATCTATACAAAAATTTCAAGTTGGAGAAAATTACTCCAGATATCATTTCTTCTTTGTCTTGAATGGAGTTGAGAACCTTGGGTATATCTGATTGCAGACAAATGATGGCTTTACGAATGAAATGCAACAAATATCGGTGTGATACCATAGGCAACCCAAATATACGTAATGTCGTCTATACATTGTCTATACACCCATTTATGTAAATGTTATATTATTTACCTTAAAAATCATTAAAAGTAACGCAAACCTATGTTTGAATGCTTATATAGTGTGTCTTTGAAGCGATTGAAATGCGTTGCTTGTGGTACACCTCATTTAAATATACGAACGTACTCATCGTACCTGTATTACTATATAATATCCCAAGGTTGGCATCTTTATCAACAATAACCAGCAACAGGGAAATACATACACCTCAAAGTTCGCTGAAATAGATGACATAAACTGAAACAAAATAACTAAATATAAACACACTTGGATACATTGTGTAAGTTTTCACATAGTTTTCAGTAGTAAAATATGTTTGGAAGTACGTAAATTTGTACATTAAAAGCTTTGTTTTGAACAAAATTTATCGAGATTTATTTTGTCGATAGGCGGGATCCAATTTGATCCACACATTATTGTTTTAATTTAATGATTTTTAAGGTAAATATTATAACATTTACATACATGAGTGTATAGACAATAAATAGACGGCATTACATCATTTGGGCTACCTATGATACTTCTGTGTCACACCGACATTTGTTGCATTCCATTCGTAAAGCCATCATTTTTCTGCAGTCAGATATACCCAAGCTTCTCAACTCCATTAAAGACAAAGAATAAATGATATCTGGAGTAATTTTCTCCAACTTGAAATTTTCGTATAGATTTCCCATATGCATTTTCTTTAAAATTTCAAACATAGCATCCTCTCTTGCCGACGCCATGTTCTTCTAGTCTCGCGCGTACTCGACTCGCGCGTAAGCCGCCCGCAGGTGTGATTCGGAACACGCGGGTACTACCACCGACCAAAGTGATATCTACCGAAAGAACTAACGGAAGTACCGCACACATTTGCATTTCTACCGAACGATAACAGAGCCGAACGAAGTGATTTATCTACCGAACAAACCGACAAAACTACCGAACACCATGATATTTCTACCGAGTGATATAAGCACATCGTAAGGTGATAGATGTACCGCAAACAGCTACAAAATCACATCCGAGAGTGCAAGTAAGCACCGATATGAATGTTAAAAGCACCGAACAGTATAACAAAACTAGCGAACTATAATGGTGTATGTACCTAACAATATCATAAATTGACCGATCATAATTACAAAAGCACTGAACGAGGCGTGAAAGTCACCAAATACACATAACACAAGTACCCAACAAAAGCATTACTTTTTACTTAAGGCAGTTTTGGCGTTCCATATTTTAACATTACCGTGCACGGTGTTGATCAATGAACGTAAATTTTAAAATTGTGTTGTCAGCACCGCGAAGATTATAAAGAAACACAGCGGTGTTATCCAATTTTAAGTATGAGCTAGACTGGCGTTACTCTAAAATAGTTTATTAAATTGGTTTGGAGAGATAACCGCAAAACTGCAAAACAACGTTTTAGCTAAATAAACCTGTCCGTTTCTGCTGCAAGTTCTTGCAGCCCGTTTGAAAACAGAATGATTATTTATATCATATTGTAGCAGAAAACTGTAAATAAAACAAATCTAGCTATGTCCATAAAATACATTGCACTTTGCTTTTATCTTTTTGCTGCCTTTTGGACTTGGGGTATGGCTTCAATATTTCGCCACAAATTTCACTGACTTGGCATTTTTAGGTAAATGTAATTGATTTAGCCAATTAAAACGAGTATCTACCGGGCATTACATCGCATACTTGCCAGCAACCTCTTTTAGCATGCTTCAATGTGTCCCTTTTTTGTTCACCTTATTGTAGCCTCAATGCCCCTTCTATTTCTTTATAATGTCTATGGTTTTCACCATGCCTACCAATTAGTGATTATAAACTATACTACAAGTCTTTTCTTATGCCTAACGTGTGAGTTGTAATTAGGCAACCGGCATTCAAAATTAATAGTGGATCCAATTTCTTGTCACAAGTCATACAACAGGCAAGGTACACAGCACTACATAAACTACATGTAAGAGATTTACGAATAACATACGTTTTACCCTTGCCAGAAGAACAAAAAGACTGTAAAGTACGCGGTAAAGGCAATAGCGTAGCCAGCTCAACAATTTAGTCCTTCTATGCAAATATTTCATTGTTCAGGAACCGTGAAGACAACAAATTTTTAAAAAAATGAATAATGTTAAATGACTTGAAAAATTTTCATAGCATGACCAACCTTGTGGGCTGGCTTCGTTAAAAGAAAATTAAGAATTGTGTAAAAGAAAACTGTGTAGAAAAATCTTTATTACTATTTATTTATTTAGAAATTCATTGTTTTTACGGTTGCTGAACATGGACATTTTTGCATAGCATGACTACATTTTTGGGCTGCCTACGCTACATGGATTCAAAGGCTCAACTTTCAGAGAAAATTACAAATAGGGATAAGACAAAAAATTAAACATTGATCTTTATTTTACATGTTCAGATGCATTTAATTGATATTTATTTTGGTAATCGGGGTTCCTTTTAAACCGATTAAAAGATGCAAGCAATTTTTTCTTAAAAGATCACTTTGTGTTTCATATAGACGAGGAACGAACTTAAAATTTGTTTCCTCGTTTATATGAAGCACGAAGTGACCTTTTAGTAATATTTCCTTAGCTCTCTCATTACTATGAATAATACTATAATGTTTTTTAAAGTTTCTCGTAATATTTGGTAATATTTGGTGGATTAAATTGACTAATTAATACGCAATGGTTACCCACTGCTTTATAACTGCCAAAGAAAGTCCTAAAGGAGCAATTCTATTTGCTATTTTCCATCTACCCCAACAAGCAGATCATTTTTTTATCTAATTTGTGTCACAACAAGTGGCTCCCTGGCTTTACAGATTGACAAATTCACACAAAAAACAGAAACTTAAATACGTTTTCAAATTATGCAAATACCTTTTATTTGCCTTATATGTGGCAAAATTATGTAAGATATACTACTCATCCTTATTAAAACCAAATTAAATATTAACATTTTTTAACATGTTGTCAGGAACGCAACATTTGCTACGAGAACGCCAAAATGTATTATCGCCCTCATTGGTACTCTCTTACTCCTGCCTTTTTGCCCTACTTCTGGAACAGCAGCAACGACGCTATAACTTGTGGTAAGAGAAAGTTTGAGATAGATATTTAACTGGTAAAAGTTAATAAATCAACGTTTTTTATACATGCCCAATTTCTGTTATTTAGCAGATCAGCAAAACTCCAATTACCAAAACTACGTTTGCTACTGCGACAAGGCGGCTGTGTATGTTGGTCGATGTACGTCGCACCATGTTACCAATGGTATAATACAATTTGTAACATGGTGCGACGACGTGATTAATTTGCTTTAAAAAATTTGAATGCAATTAAATTTATAATTTCAATAAATCTATAGATTTCATTAATTTATAATCATGAGCGAATGTATTTACGTTTAAAAACACATTAACGACATTGAATATCTTCGCCTGTTCCGCTGGCTTTGCTTTGTGCATGCTGACCAATCCATTTTTGTAGATAACGAACATAAAACGGGGGTAGCTTTTGCATACTGTTGCATCAATAGTTATTTAATATATTTGCAAATTGGTCTAGCTTGTAGGAGGAGGTTGCGTGTACCACTTGAATACATTTTTCAATTAGCATTACTAGAAAGCTAAATATGTGCAAAAAATTGTATGCGATGTTAATAGCTCGTGCCTCACGATAACTTTTTAAGCTAATTTATGCTAATTACGTCATCGGTTGTAGTGTATTCATTTTTGTTATACAACTCGGAGGACCATTTAGGGGTTCTAAGTCAGGTGGAGCATAGTGCTCCACATGCTGCTTCATCAGTTATAATGTATTCATGTTAGTTATAGACCACTTTCACTTACTGACCCATAGCAAGAATTTACATATAACGAAAGGATCTGGAAGTCATTACTCCAATTGGACCTCTTTACCCTCATATGTAAATTACCCATTTCAGTGTTTATTTATAAGATTGTTTTTTGGCAGTACAATGATATTCAATTACGAAACAAAGCATTTTAATTACAATAAATATCCGAATTGAAATTTACATCTCTCGAAAGTAAAATAATTATAGAAATGGGTAATTTACATATGAAGGTAAAGAGATCTATTCGTAAGTGGCGGTTCGTTTCAAGTTGTTCTCCACATGTCATACATGAGTGCGTTTTAAGGTCAACTTCAAGTGGTCTATATCTGGAAATTTTATCTCTTAAGACCCGCTTTCTGACTCCTGGCTTGTACTTGATAGAGATGAAGTTTCATCGTCAGAATCACTATATTTTCTTTTTCTGTTCAACTTGTGACAGAATATTTTTCTTTTTCTATTTCGGAAAACCGGTCCCGGGATGAACAAATTTCGTTTTCGTGCCTTTCGAAGATTGAAACTTCGGATAAAAAATCGGCAGCTCATGCACTTACCATGGTACGCTGGCAAATGACTCTTCTTTAGGAAATCCCAACCTTACACACATATTCACTCACGTGAATATTTAACTGTGCTCTTGAGTACTCATTTGCTCGTTTGTTTTTAATTGCTGACAGCTACTCACAGGCGCTCACAGCATGTTCGCAGCTGCTCATAATTGCTCATGAGTGCTCATATTTGCTTAAAACTGCTCATAATTGCTTATGAAATGCTCATGGATACCCGCAACTGCTCATAAATGCTCAGAATTGCTCATTTTTGGCTCAGTTAGGCATGTTGGCCCGAAACGACTTTGTTATTTGCCTTCCTCCACAGCAAAAGAGGATATGGTGAACGCACCATACCTACAGTGTATTTCGATACAGGCGATCAATTTCAAACTGTAATGTTTATAAAATTATTTGGTAAAATTTTCCTTAAACTTTTTTAATTTTGTGTAGTTCGTTGATATAATACATATAACCTTAAAGTGCATATCCGAGAATTTTCATTTTTTTTTCAAAAATCGGCCGCATCGAGACGATTCGAATGATATATAAGATTCTTAGAACAGATAAAAACTGCCAGAGATATTCAACTTCGAACATGCTAAAAATCGCTTTTTTCAAAACTTGGCCGGGAGAAAAAAGTCTGAGTACGAATCTAGTTTGTGACGTCACATCGGGAACTTTGCGTATTTGATTTGTAAAGTTTACTATATGTTTAATAGTATTATTGTAATGTTTACCATATGTTTTATATATAACGGCTTGTTTTCGGTTCTTGT
>JAOBAZ010057226.1:1670-12271 GCA_026546875.1 Pteroeides caledonicum | reverse complement strand
TGAAGTTATAATTTTATGTGTATATATATATATATATATATATATATATGTGTGTGTGTGTGTGTGTGTGTGTGTGCGCGTTTGTGTGCGTGCGCGCGCGTGTGTATTTGCTGTATTTAATAGCATTTTTGTTGTTGTAAATTTTGCGACACGACGACGACGATTATGACAGTGACGATGACGATGACGATGACGACGACGACGACGACTATGACGGTCGACTATGACGGTGACGATGACGACGACGCCGATGACGATGACGATGACGACGACGACGACTATGACTGTCGACTGTGACGGTGACGACGACGACGATGACCATGACGACGATGATTGAAAGTAGAGCGAATTACGGGGCAATATTCATTAATGGTTAAATATCTCGTGCTTTAGTTTTTTTTCTCTTTAGGTTTTAACATTGGAAGATTGGAATGTTGTAATGCAAAATGCAATGAGGTCCACAACACACTGGGCTGCAATATATTTTATAACTTTAACCATTATTGGATACTATGTTTTATTTAATCTTCTGGTTGCTATTTTGGTTGAGGGATTTACGAATCCTCTGGTAGAGTATTTATTTCCTTTGTTAAAAATACGTTATTATACTTAGGTTAAACTGGAAGACAAATCATTTCTTAAAGTCTATGAAGTTGAGATCTGATCAATTTTGTTACGAATTTTAAATTACATTGATGACGTATACAAGTTACTATGATAATTAGTATATACACAAAGTCTGCAGAGAATTTTTGAAGCAATTTGATTGGTAATTAGCTTGGACTATTCAACAGTATTTTGAGTTTCAGACAAAACAAAATGGCTGACCGGTTTATTATAAAGTAATAGTTTAAATGGTATATGTTAAAACAATTATTCACCTTCAGTGTCGGTGAATAGTGATAATATCTTACATTTTTCACCTTCACTTCGGTCAATAATTGTTAAATACGTAAAAAAAACATATAGTTAAATATGTAGAAAAAATACGTAAAATAAAGTAGATCTCAGTTCATTGGTTTATTGATTACACAATGAATGTAACATGAAAAGCAAATAAAAAATAATATAAAATAAAAAAATTAAAACTATTCTCAAAATAGGCTGAATCAAATATAAATAATACACATAATATATAAATAAATTGTTCACTTTCTACATATTGAAATTTGAAAACAAAACATTTTTAATCGAGTCGACTAGCTTGTGTTTAACTTAAAGCATCTCCGGCAAAACTTAAAGTATTTTTAAAACTTGACGTTTTCTGTTTAGCTTTTCGACGCTGACGCCATCAAAGAAGAGGAAGAACAGAAAAGAAATCTGCAGCAAAAAGGAAATGAATTAAGCAAATCCTCTGATTGGTTGGATCTGATAAGACGTGCAAAAGAACAACCAATGGAAAATAATGTTAAAGATGACGTAGATAACTCCCAAAATACCGATCACGTGATAGCACGTGATCTAAAAGGTACTTCGGAAGCAGTCGGCAGCTCGTCGACTTATTGCAGCGCTGCAATGCGTGGTGTGATAGGAAAACCTTACAAACTGCAAAACATATTTCATGAAAATTCTCAGAAATTGTCTTCAGCTAATCTAGAAAGCCCTAAAAACGAAAATAATTCCCAGAAACCATCAACACCTGACTCAATTCAAAAACCTCGTAGTCTGAAACAATCAAGTTCCAAGAATTCTTCCAGTACTCGTGGCTCAAGTTTGGATCATTATTTTTCTGGCTGTAACAAAGGTTTCATCAAAGAGGGTGCTGTTTCTCAAAAATTGTCTAAACCAAAAATTATCATAACTAGTGCTGATGAGATGGACAAGCGTGAAACAGGAGTTTGGAAAGAGGCTACTAATAACGAGGTAAAGTCGTTTTTTGACGTTCTTATAACAGTACTAACGTTCTTATAACTAGTACAGAATCATCGTCAGAGACGCCTAAATATTATTCAATCTTGGTCTAACGCTGAGAAATCGTTGCCTCGAGCAAGAATCGACCTCACACATTCGGGTTTCTAGACCGCCTTACCCATTGAGCTATCGAGCCAACGGGAATTGGTGGTGAGCATATACGTGGGTTTCACCAGCTACACTTGGGTGCACATGGTGGTCAGATATACAAAATAATCTCATTAGAAACTTATTTGAATCTCCTTATTTGACCTACATCTGCCATTGTCTGACATCCCCACATGACCTAATGAAACTCCCCTATTCTATTTGCACATGCACGTGCACGAAATTTTTCGCGACGACTTAACGCTTGCCATGGATGCCATGTGATAATTCCAATTTTCACATGCGAACCACATGTGATCACATTTCACGTATGACCACAGCAAAATCAATGTTTATATAATATATATTTTATATAATAAATAATATTTTATATAATAAATATCAATAAATATTTTTAGGAACCGACAACAACAACCTGGGAAAATAATTCTAAATCATTATTTATCTTTTCAAACAGCAACAAGTACGTATAAATTTTGTTTATTTCCTAGTAAACTGGCAAGTTCTTAATTTTTTCACGTCTGGTTCTTCGCAGATTCCGATGTTATATGATTCAAATTTCGACCAGCAAATGGTTTGATAATTTTATTTTGTTTCTGATTCTGGTCAGTTGCGTCTTTATGGTTTTAGATAAACCAGGCACCTCATCTACGGTAAAAAATAATAACGATATGATGATGATGTTTATTTATTTTTGATAACCTCTAAAATGGTCACATGTTTGATGTCATTAATAATTTGTCTAGATGTATTGTGTAAAAAATATTTTTGTTTTTTTAGCAAAGTAAACTTACCTTCACAGCATCGCTTGTTTTTACCGTTCTTTTCACGCTCGAAGTTGTCATTAAAGTAAGTGAAAGTTGTGAAAAGGAAGGAAAAATGGAAAAAAAGAAATAAAACAGAATATTTAACAATTAAATTATGACTTAGAGGTTTCTCGTCAGTTTGAAGAGCGCGGCAAAATTCCAACTACTGAGAATGTTTTAGGAAAAGTATAAGTGTATTTTAACAGTACCTTTTATTAATTTGGGAATCTTGTCAAAACTAGTCAGAATACCAGACGTTATACCCAGCGGGTCATACCTGGTTTGAGAAACAAATAAAAATATACATGCGTATAAAACGGAGAACAGAATAATATAATTCCAAAGAGTAACTACCGGGATAAACTAGCAACGCAGATAAACTTAGTTTTGTTTGCAACATAAATCTCAAATTCTACCTCAAGACTTGTCAGATAGATTTGTCAGGTCGATCTCAAGGTCAATCTGACAAATTTGTTAATTTATGACTGGACCTTGTTAACCATCGGCTGACGATTTAACAAAAACAACATAATAACTTGTATCATTCTTATAAGTTATCTACTTTACACTGTTATTTCATGCGCGCTTCATCAACTCCAAAAATGGAGTGAAGAAAAAGACAAAGAATGGCTCCACATTTGGAGTAGTTTTCACTCCATATTTAAACTCAGTAGTGAAGTGAAATTCATTCTTTAAGGGAGCTGGTATACGAAGTAGTGTCAAATACATCCTTTACCTGGAGTTAAGGGCATACTAGGAGTTGAAATAACTACTAAGTGTAAATATGGAGTGGAAAGTACTTCAAATGTTGAGCCGTTCTGGACATTTTTATTTACTTCATTTTTGGAGTTGGTTCAACACCCATAAAATAACAGTGTAGATTGCAGAATTTTTAAAATCATCGATGTCACATCTATTTTTCCAAGGAAACCATTGTTCAAAAATGGACGAGTATTGTTGTTTTAAATGCTTGATATACGATATTGCTGAAATAAAATATTTTTATTTAGGTTGTTGCTCAAGGTTTGGTATTAGGCAACGATACGTATTTACGATATGGTTGGAACGTTTTAGATTTCTTGATAGTTATTGTATCTTGGTTACATATTATAATGATGTCGTTTAGTAGAGCTACTCCTGGAGTTCTTGGTTCGGTTCGAGTACTTCGTGGGTTAAGAACTCTGCGACCGTTAAGGTAGTCTTCATTATCACAAAAGATTTTCACACAAAGCTTTTCACTTGACCTGAGTTGTATTGAGTAACTACTGGTTGTGTTATGAACAGATAAATGGAAGATAGTTAACGGACGTGGCTTTCCTCTGGCAAATAAAATCGTCTGGTGTTAGCCAAAGTAAAATTTGTTAAGTAGCCGTGTGCGACTGACACTGCGACGCATTGGTTAAGAAAGCTTTTAAATCATGGTTTTTAACATTATTAATTCATACATACATTTATACTTTTTTTAACTGAGTGTTTGTTTTAACATTATTTGAGATATGCTATAATTTAGTATACATTTTAATGGTCATATTATTGTTTTTATTTTAGAATGATCCGACGAGCACCTGGTTTAAAACTTGTGGTCGAAGCACTTCTTCGTTCCTTAAAACCTATTGGAAACACAGTTCTTATAGCTGCTATATTTTTTGTTGTATTTGGAATTCTGGGAATTCAGGTTATTTTAAAACTATTCATTATAAGTCGTGTTGATAATACGGAATAATAATAAGAAATATAATAACGACGACGACGATAATGATGATATTGTGTTTGTATATAATGCAAATACAAACCTGTTCTAAATAAAGAAAATTATAAATCAAAAAAAGTTAATGGTACAGTCATTCACAAAATAGTTAGATATTCCCCTTTTTCGCCTCAATTCAATGTTGTAAAAGTACTTTTTCGGAACCCAAACGTTTTCGGAAAAAGTATAATATTCCGAGAATAACCTCAAAAAAACCTATTATAGGTTTAAATTTAACACAACTCTGTTTATAGTTATTTAAAGGTTCTTTTTATTATTGTGATGGCGATTCTAACGTAACAACCAAAGAAGAATGCTTGGGGAGAAATGCTGGTAAATGGATGAACAGACCGTACAACTTCGATAACTTAGCTCAGGTATATTTTCATATCAATTGACACATTTGATAGAGACACAAAATTACTTCAGTTGAAAGAAATATGATTGGATGTTTCTTTTAGTTTTCCATTTACAGTAGTGATTAATGATGGGTGTGTAAATTCGAAGAATAAAATTGTTTATGAAGTTTTTTTCATTTATCAGGCCTTAGTTACGTTATTTGTTCTGGCTACACGAGATGGCTGGGTGACGCTGATGCATCATGGGATAGATGCTGTTGGTATTAATTATCAGGTAAAGAAGAGAATTGTAGTATTAAGATATTATATTGATAATACACATATTGAGATTTTATAATTACTTTATAGATATTACATATACTGAGATATTATATAAATATTACATATATTCATTTATTATTATATTAGATAGATATTACATATATTCAGATAATATTAATATTGTATGGATATTACATATATTCTAATATTTCAGATATAGTATTATGTACATTTTGTGTACCATATTTTATTGAGATGGTCTATTTTTGCAGCCTCAATTGAACCACAATGAATGGCGAGCGATCTATTTCATTAGTTTTTTAATGGTTGTTGGATTTCTTGTTCTAAATATGGTTGTTGGTATTGTTGTTAACAATTATCAACTTTGTCAAGAGAAACAAGAACAAACAGAAAAGCGACTAAAACGAAATAAAGATAAAGATGAAGAGATAGTGATTGAAGATAAATCAAAAAATTGTAAGTGGAAAAATTTTGGTCGCTTCAACTAGTTTATTGGTAAAGGACATTAACGGACATTAACGGACACTGAAAGACATTGAAGGAGATTGAAGAACAATGAAAGAGACTGAACGACATTGAAGCATTTGGGAGAGCGTTGAAAGACAATGAAGTGCATAAAGGAACATGGGAATTTTATGAAATTTCATAAAACAGACTTGATTCCCATGTTCCTTTATGCACTTCATTGTCCTTCAACGTTCTCCAAAATGCTTCAATGTCGTTCAGTCTCTTTCATTGTTCTCTTGAACTAATATCACAGAGGAATATATTTTACATTCTCCTGCCTCAAATATTGAGTTCAAGATGGATCTTTTATTTGGGGTTTCTTTTTAACTGAGATCTTTGTCTTTTTTAGTTCCTCCGGAGAAGCTGCATCACTTCTCGCCATTTCGTACAAGATGTTTTCGTTTATGTAACAATAAATATTGGGATATTGTTATTGCATTTGTGATTTGTGTTAATGTGATTTTAATGGCGTTAGAACATTATAAAATGTCAAAGGTAATTATCGCTTGCGTAAAGAAATAACATTGAGTGGAATTGGTGTGGTGTAGAACTAGAATTAGAAATTCAATTAAGCATTGATATATTGCAAAATGAAGAGAAAAAGCATTGTAGTCTGATTTTATTTTATATTTTAGAACTATAAGATATTTTTGGACGTCAACAACTATATCTGTACTGTAATATTTATTGTTGAGGCTTTTATTAAACTAACAGCATTTGGTTGTCGTGGATATTTTCGAGACAGGTACTACATATAAAAATTTGGTATAGTTTTACTAGTAATACCTTTCAAGTATTTTGATTGGTTAGTTTAAAATTTATGGCAGTATGCTAACCAGACAAGCAAATGATTTTTTTTCAAAATCGCTTCCCAAAGTCGTTTAAAAAGTCGTTTTTGCGTTTATCAACTTGTAACTATATTAAAACAATTATTTACCTCGGTGATTATCTGTGAACACCTCGACTTCGGTAAATAATTATATATAATACAAAACAACACAGCACATTAAAGTGTACATGAATACAATGTAATAATGAATTAATGATATTATGATCGGCTCGTACTATATCGGCAAAATTTTGAAATATTCTTCGTGGATTTCTTTTAATTTTCCTCTGTCTTTTACACACAGATGGAACCTCCTTGATTTCGTGGTCGTCATCCTTTCAGTCGTCGGAATAATTTTGGATTTAATTCACAATAATGTGAAACTTTCTCTGAAACCTACAGTAATCCGTGGTCTGCGAGTTCTAAGAATTATCCGAGGTAGAGGTTTTGTTTCATTGCCTTTTTATGTCGCGCGAACCAAATATCATACAACATATTTCTTTTGTTTAGTGTTTAAACTTTTCAAAGTAGCGAAAGGTGTGCGTTCTCTCCTAGACACAATTATGAAATCTTTACCGCAGGTAAACGTTTGATTCATTTCGCAAATTTGTTTTATATATATATATATATATTTATTTTTATATATTTTATATAAGTATATATATTTAAGTTCTAATTTTCTTACAGGTTGCAAATCTTGGACTTTTGTTATTTCTTCTTTTTTTTATCTACTCTTCACTTGGAATCCAATTGTTTGGATCGATTGGTGAGTTACTTGAAGTTACTGAAACTAATGTCGTCTGTTTTAATAGATATTAAGTGAAGTAAGAAAGAAGAGACAACCACAGTTTATATTTTTAATGTTGCCTTATTGATGTCACGTAAAATCGCACATGTTACAACAAGCTTGTTACCAGCTTGCTACAAGTCGCAGTAACAAGCCGCATGCGAGATGCGTTCGCAAACCTTGTTCCAGACTTGTTGACAAATTGCAACAATTTTTTATCATGTTGTTAACAAGTTGTTGAAATGTTCCTAATTTAAACATCAAGTTTCCATTTTAGAATGTTCTGATCAATATATATGTCATGGTCTTGATGATCATGCTAATTTCCATGATTTCCAGACTGCCATGTTGACGTTGTTTCGTGTTGCAACCGGGGATAATTGGAATACAATATATATGGTATTGTATGTTGTATTATATGGTGTTTGTGCTCTGCTGTCTTGTTGTTAGGGATGGGCCGGATACCACATTACCTGATACTGTCGGATATCGCAAAATTACCGGGTACCGGAATCCGGATTCGGCACATCCTTAGTTGTTGTGTTACGTTGTGCCGTGTTGGGCTTTAGTCATTGTGCTGTGCTATAGGCCTACTGTATTATTCTGTGCTGTATTAGACTGTCCTAAACTGTACATTACATTGCATTAAATCACAGTACAATAGATTAGTTTGCATTACACTGTATGACCATAATAGTATACCATGGAATCTTTAAATGACACATGAAACCAAAGGAACCACATTATACATTTAGATTTAACTAACCAAATTTAAATTAAAATTCAAAAATGTCCTGTAATACTATGCTTCAGTAAATTTTGTCATCAAATAATTTCCCTTTTTTCTTTTCATTTCTTCCTGTTAGGACACTCTTCGTTCCAGATGTGATTCATCAGCCTCATGTGAGAAAAACTGCTGTTACAGCAAATATCTCGCCCCAGTCTATTTCACGACCTTTGTTCTTGCCACTCATTTCGTTCTCCTCAATGTCCTTGTCGCCGTACTTATGAAAGATCTCAAAGCATCACGGGAACATATAGCGGCGGCACTATCACGTGAGTCGTTAGACAAACGCGTGCTAAAAATGACTTTGTCAGCGACAAAATTTGTTAAAGAAAAAGCGTTTTCAAAAAAGTTACCAAACAAGGAGAAAAAGATTGAGCTAAAAGAAATACGTACAGAACAGCTACGACATTGACGAGACTTCTCTCAAAGTAGATCGAGATTCGCAACTGTCGGTTCCAGGCCAATTATCTGTTAGTTAGACCGGGGGGGGTGGCCCACTGCTCACCCCAAACCACTTAGTGACGTTTGTGGGAAATTTTGATGTGTTGGAAAATTGAGTAAAATAGATTTAGAATATCTTATTTCAAAAATATTTTACTTTCGTTTTTTTTAAAACAACTAGTATATATTTGTTTTGAAAAGACAAGATATAAACTTGGCTGTTAGGTAAGTTAGGATTCCACAATAAAAATCATGGAAACATTGTATCAATGATATATTTCTAAAAATATATAATAAGTGACAGCAATATATCACATATTGGCTTAACAATATGGTTGAATCAAGAAATATTATGTAAACTTAAAATGAGTTGTTACGTTGAAAACACGACAACCTTAATATTGTATATTGTATATACTGTATTGTCAGAACTAACAATTAGCCCCTGAATACTTAGATCATAGCATATTCCTAATTGTAATCTTTGATAACAATAACTTATTTGTTATATAATTCTTAACAATATATTTTATTAAATTGCCTGTTGGCTAGCAGAAATATGAGTAACATGATTGAAGTCATTTAACTAACTATAAATATTAAATCCCAGTACCATGTTGTCATATTGTGTATAAGACTATAATAGAGCACAAATGCACAGTCCTAGAAATCTGTATTAATATTTATTTTATTATTTATTATATTTATTCATGGTTTATCTTTTTTCTTCTACTACTGTTTTGGAAAAACAGTAGCAGAGGATAGCATCTCTGAACCAATAGTAGTGGTAATGGCTAACAATCAAACCATGAATAATATTTTTAAATTTACAATTATAACAACAACCTAACTAGTAACAAAATCATGTTTGTTTAATAAAACATATTTTGGAACAAATGGCTTTCCAATCACATGGATAAATTTCCTCTCATGGTATTGTCCATTTTTCCCCAGTGCCCAAGGGTAAGGCTCAAGTAATTCTTTTGTGTATTTCACATTGCCTTCAACCAATGCATATAAGGTATGATCACGTCCAATGCCAACCTAAAATATGAAAAATATATCACAAAAGAATTAGGATAGAAAGTACCAAAAGTGTTCATATAGTTTTATATGCATGTTATTACATGTGTAACATGTATACATCATTACATTGCTGTCATGTGTAAGTATTATTGTTAGATTGTAACAACTTTGTATATACTTTATACTGTATAGTACTTATTAACTGAAGGACAGAGCCGTATTGGAAAGTATTTTTAGTACAAACACCTAATACCGTATAATAAACTTTTTCAACCCACCAAAGGTGGAACGTTTCCCACTACAAAAGTGAAAATGTCTACTGTTAAGCACATCTCTATTCATGTCAGTCTTATCATCTATTTTGATATATAGTCTAAAACACTGATGAATGTATATAGCCATGTATACCTCATTCCATATATGCTATAGCTCTTTTATATATTTATTTACAACAGTCTTTACCCATTGACAGCAAGTAAAATTGTCTGGCGTTGGAGTAAAATCTGTTAAATGGCTATTTGTGGTGGTCCCGAAACACATGGGCTAGGGTGAGGTTTGTTATTGAAAAGCTTACGTTTTGTCCTGGGTGAAATCTGTAACCTCTTTGTCGATAGAGAATAGTTCCCGGAATAACATGTTCACCTAAAAAGGGTAAAGTTAATAACACCAGTCAATGATTAGGAAATGAACAGAAAGCCAGCTCAAGTGTGTAAAACTTGCAATTTTTGTCCAAGCACATATGTCATATCACATTAACTTGATTAAGTGATTACACATGTAAGTTGTTAGCCACTATTAGGCAGTAAACTACATAAAATATAGAAGGACATGCTGCATGGCTGAGTCAGCCTTTTGTTTATTCCCTATTTTGTGACAGTAGATGAAGCAAAAAAAAGGGGGCAAGGTACAGAAAAGTTAATACAAACTAAAATGAATTTTCTTTTATACCTAACTCATACCTTCTCCTCTTTTAGCCCCTAAATGTTTCGGTTTCTGTCTTTTTCCTTGATT
>JAOBAZ010057115.1:0-12271 GCA_026546875.1 Pteroeides caledonicum | reverse complement strand
ATCGCTCCTACTGCTTTAACAGAGGGAACTATCCAATTATAACTTCCACGTTTTCGTTGTTTTATTAAGACAACGGATTCCAGAAAGAAAACTGTTCTCTTAGCTAAAATAGCGTTTCAATTCGAAATATATTTTATAATATTTAGCCAACGCAGCCAGAGCCTAATTTGCCCACAGAGGCTTGGGACCTACAAATTTGCCCCCCCAATGGCGGCCTCCATGCGGTTACCTCAAATTACCCCCAATGCCCCCTCTAGCCTTATTTGTAATCTCTATGGGGATAATGGCGTTTGATGGGAGCAGCTGTCGAACGCTAAAGACAAAACGATTTCATAAACCAAATTGCAGTGAAGTGGACCTTAGCCTGCGGCAGCCTAATGCAACTACGGCTGGGTAATTAACAGCTCTAGCATGCATAGCAAAAGTTCAAAAACCAAATAAAAATAAGCCAACGAGTTCGAAAAAATAGTAAACGTAAAAGGTAAAACATTGACAAATGTTTGGCCCAAATGACATGCGATGTTGTTCTATAGAGGACCAAAAGCCGTCCTGTAAAGATAGAGGAATTATTCAACTCAAGTTGTAGGAGGAACACCTGATGTTATAAATGAAGACACACAAAGCATGAAGCGCGTTCATTCTAACCTGGAATATTCAAATCAGACATGACTAAGCGCAAAACGACCACGACAGAGACAGCATTTCTAAAAGCTTGTCACCAGAGCTCTCACTTTTTAAGGAAATTTCTTTAAAAAAATTGCTAGTATGTGAGGCAGAGTTCTCTTCTTTTGAAAACTTCTTTGTTTGTCAAGGGGTCAAACATCACGCTTGGTCCCTTTCTTTATACTGTAGGTATTGGTGTCCAATCTCTAACTGGATTAGTGTTTTTACAACAATGCATAATACCAAAGAATGAAACGCTTTATACCTGGCTAGTTTCTTTCTAAACTTTGATTTTACGCACGGAACTTTAAGTACAAATACGATTTCCCAATAGCCTTAAAAATATATATAATTATACATACAAGGAAAATTTAGTGATTTCTAACTACCAATTTTTTGTTATAAAGAACGTATGATGTTTTTCAGGAATGTTTTCTGTTAGGTTGTTTCATCAATCAGAAAATACAAAATACCGTATTAATTAAACACAACCAACGTTAATTTGAATTATTCCTTGCAGAAACTCTTGCGATGACAACAGTGGACTACTCTATTTTTAAAATGCTTCGCTTTTCTAAATCCTCCATTTCTTTTAGTATGTAGGCGACATCGTATTCCAGTTCATTAAATTTTGATAACGAAATCTTTAAAAAAAAGCAAACGTTAGCTTTCACAATGTTTTAAACCATAAAGTTTATCAAAGCTTTATAGATTTAGTGGTACGTTACTATGTTTATAGAAGAAGTACAGAATGTAAACAGAAAACGTAATATTTCACAGTTTGTGAACGGTTCCATTGATTGGTTAAAAAGTGTTCCTTAGGGTTTCCTAGTTACAAACCAGTACTGGGGGAAAACAACACATGTGCAAAAGTAGCAAACCTGGACATGCCGTAATTGCAACAAATTTGACAGCGAGGTAAATCCACGACAAGTATCAAATATAGCAAATTTAACCTTTTATTCGCCATGCCCTTTCCCCATTTACGAGAGGTTGGTCAGCATGTTTCTATACGTGGGAGAAACGTCAGGTTTCCTAACTGGTTGTTATGCCACATCGGTTCACATTGCGCGCGATCAAATATAGGCCTACTTGACAAACAAGAAATTATATACCCACAAAAGCACTTTATACCGGCTTGTAACAGGCTAAGTGACATACTGGGTGTCTTACAAAAGGAAATCCATTTTTGGCATCTTACTTCAGGTAACGCGAAATTCAGGATCTGCGAAATCCGTGATCAAAGTCAAGAACGTGAATAATTATTTAGTATGTGATGAAAGACTGGCAACTGTATAGTTTTCTTTGTGTTTTTACATCAATTTGTGATATAAAGTAGAGGTATATTTTTTCTATAGTCTTGTCTTCAGCTATACTATCTAGACATGTGCATCTATAAAGACAACGAGTTTCATAAAAGGGTTCTTGCTGTTTATGTTACTGCATTACTAGTGTTCTTAATTTCTTAAATATACTAACAGGAGTCTGTACCACTCCAATACATAGATATTTATTACAGGTAATAAAAATATTTCTCATAGTAATTTAGTATCATAAACGTATTCATCCTTCGGTATTCAGTGTTCATATCCGTTAATACAATATCGTTCGTCTAAGATCTCAAAATGCTACAAGGTTGCTTTTTCTGATCAAGTATTAGCAAGTGTCACGAATTTAAAATAATGCATTTCACTCATTTAAACTCCGTGACAATTGACGTATAGTCACGTATTTCGCAACGGTTTAACAACGTGTTCCAGACAAACAATTTTTTACAATAATTTAATTTGGTTGGCCATTTTTACTTGCAAATACTAAAGGGTATCAATCGACAGCAAAAGAACAAATCTTTATTGCTACTAACAAAGCAAATATAACTTGGATAATAAACGCACAGCGGTGTGTCAAATTTGGATTAATTTCTTTTGAGACACCTGCGCAGTTAGCTTAGTAATAAGAGGTAAGCTCATGTTTCGATTTATGGTTTGGGTTAGGTAACAAAGATTCTAGCTCTATATTTTGATCTGTTGCATGCAGGTAATTGTTTTAGTAATGTCATAAACGGGAGAGAGCCAAGCGGAGTGAATTCACCATTTTAAACGAAACTTTCACAAATACATGCTGTTGCAAAGCAACTAAAATAAAACTTGGTAAAAAGGAACCTCGAATGATTTAATTTTTCCATCGCTTGATTTCACTTCCATCAAAACAGTTGGAACCAACACTCTGTTAAGAGAACTATAAAAAATCATTGCATTAGCAGGACAGATGACCCTCTGGCAACCTTTATTGGATTTTAATTTGCAAACGTTCTTCCCTAGAAATAAAGTTAACGAAAAGGCGAAGCTGGTTACTTAAAACGAATTAGAAAAGTTAAATATAATATGGCGTGTGCGTGCGCGTTGGGTGGGTGTATTTAATATGTGTCTTATTCTGTCTTACCTTGTGAAAAAATGACTAGCTTCACTATAAAATACTTGCTCGAATATGGAGATGTACATTTTAAATTGAAATGTAGTAAATATAGTACTTGCCAAGGAAGATAACTTTAATTATTCCAAACGAAATATTAAATAGTTAGGGCTACAACAATCAAAATAACATAAAAAACACGCTCTCATGTCCTTCAATTATATTCTCGAATAGAATCCCAAAATATTAAGTGCATAGCAACTTGTTCTGGCAAACACGGATACTATATACAACTAAAATACAGTACGTAATTTTTTCTTCTCTGACATTGACATTATAATACCTTAAAGCAGCCGTAGGAAATATGGGATTAAAAGATAAATTCTAGATAACTGGTTACTTTTATCACTGACTAATCACGAGGCCGCCCACACCTGTGTAATGTGCATGCGAGAAGCATAACAAGTCAAAGATACTGCACAACAGGTAAAGCAAAAAACAGAACAATTTAACGGAAACAAATTGGTGAACATAAAGTGAATTGCGAAAAAATAGTGAGAAGATGAACGTTCAATCTCGAAACTGAAATCGTAAAGTATTAACTAAAACTCGAGAAAAACGTTTGTTTACCAGACGTTTGTTAACAATACTCGGGTGACGCCTTTAGCAGTTATCTCGCAGGAAATTTCATGTAAAATAAATATTACGGCTGAAATACAGTGGCAAGCTATAGATTTATCATTCACAGTTACGGTGGGCAGACGACTGGAAAACTTTTCATCGAACGTTTGGGACATTTACTGAAGGTGGGGCAATACATTATTGTTTGTACGTGGGACGGAAATAGTGTTTACGTTATATAAAGCAGAAATGTGAGTGGAAACGGTTCAATGTGATATAATATGCAACAGCGCCACGTCTATCATCTGTCTGTTGAAACATTGCAATATCCGATAGGGATTTGTGAGTTTACCTGAATACATTAAGTGATCGGTCACGTTCGTAATCTATTTTAGTCCTCCTTCAAACCGTACACAGCTGGCTTAAGTTAATAAACACGCCCATAATATAAAGTTAACAAACAGCTGTAACTCATTTTCAAACAAAGAAACATCAATCATTTCACTGTTTAATGCTATTCACATATATTCATGTACCACAGTCTACAAAAAACCAATATCTTGATAAATATTATTTGTATGGAAGTTACATTTTGAAGTTACTGTATATGCCTGGTTTTATCTTATACAAATATTACAATGTAATTACATGCAGTATTCTAACACAATTTGTTTCTGATGGGAACCAGAAAATAAATAATCGAAATAATTTATTTAGTAATATACGAGCTATAATAAGAATATAAAAATATAGTACAACAAGGGGTTTTTAAGCGGGGTTATTTTAAAAGGCTTTTTATGTTTCTAATAGTCCTACTAAACATCAATCAAAAAAATAATGCAAATTTTTTATTCAATTGTCTTATATGGGCAAGAAAATAATTGTAAAAATTATGTATATAGCATAAAGATAGAATTCAGTACATTATATTTCTACAGAAAATTTTACCTGGTAGATATTGTCACATCGACTCTCCACTTTAAAGACTCCAATCCTGGTAAACGGATCCTATCACTTAACAAACACTTTTCAATATCTGTCCGGCTAAAAATAAATATTACTTTGTAGAGCTTCTGTTTACACAAACCATCCCCGTTTTGTCATGGCAATCGCGTACATTGTATTTTCCGTCAGAGTAAAAAAAATATTGTATAGAAAAAATTGTGAGGTGATGTATGTATCAGAGCAATTTTGCAATGCATATTGGGATTATACATGTGTGAGAATGTTTGGTTTTTTGGTTGAGACACTGAGTTATGAATGTAGGGCTCAATGCGAGATTGGAGCGGATAGAGATAGAAATGGTCAAATGGATTTGGTGCACCATTGAGAGAGTGCCAAGCTGGGTGAAGAAAGGTAACCAATTCCAGACCGCAGTTCACTGTTATTATTTTACGTAGGCTAAGGCCAGAAGATTTTACTTGCCTGAGGTAAAGAGGTACGGTCTGGAAAAGATTAATGTTCTATGAAAAATAGAGGATCAACGAAGACCGAGGACGACATTCAGATTGTGGGACAAAGAAATGAGAGAGCGGGCAAAGACAATTAGCAGTAGCAGTAGCAGCAGTAGCAGTAGCAGCAGCAGCAGTAGCAGTAGCAGTAGCAGTAGCAGTAGCAGTAGCAGCAGCAGTAGCAGTAGCAGTAGCAGTAGCAGTAGCAGTAGCAGCAGCAGTAGCAGTAGCAGCAGCAGTAGCAGTAGCAGTAGCAGTAGCAGTAGCAGCAGCAGTAGCAGTAGCAGTAGCAGTAGCAGTAGCAGTAGCAGTAGCAGCAGCAGTAGCAGCAGTGGCAGCAGTAGTAGTAGTAGTAGTAGTAGTAGTAGTAGTAGTAGTAGCAGCAGTAGTAGTAGTAGTAGTAGCAGTAGTAGCAGTAGTAGCAGTAGCAGTAGCAGTAGCGGTAGCGGTAGCGGTAGTGGTAGTGGTAGTAGTTTTTTCAAAAGATTTTTGTCACATTTAAGGCTATCGTTTACAAAAATCTTTGAAATTAGTAAGGTGTAGCCAATTAATCTAGTTAATATATATATATCAGTGGTAATAATAAATGAATCATTACATAATTTAGTATGTTGACATTTCTGCAAAAATGTGTATTTTAAAGGATACTTAACTGCTCCGACAACATTTGTTCGAAGCCTAATACTTCGTTTGTATGTAGCGCTAAACCCCCAAAACGCTCGAGAAACAACTTCTGTAATCAACTGTAATTTGCTTATTTTGTAAAGCGGAATTGAAACACTTTGCATTAACTGCCTCAGTAATATGACGTAACTATGTGTTGCGGTTAGAGCTATGTAGTGCAATGGCGCCTCGCAATTTAATGAGCTGAACTTTTTTGACCAAGATTCCATGGAAAAATAACTCAGTTGTACTTCTTTGACCTATAATTTGTTTACGGAACTCATGCTGACGTCACATCCAACTATCAAATTGTTAAAGCGGAAGCTTACATACACTGTACTATCTATTTTCGCTGCAAAACTAGTCTAAATCGAAAACGTTCCGGGTTGATATTTACGTATTTTGTGGGGGAATACCGATAAAGATACTTTTTTAGCATAATTTTTTTGAAAAAGGGCAACTAATAATTTTGTTTCAGCGTTTCAGTTTAATTTCCGGATGGAATCAAAACCTTTTCCGCGACAACAACGCGCTAAAGTATATAAATAATTTACCCATATACTTTCACTTAAAGTGCCGATATCACTTGTAGGATCTTTATGACATCAAAAAGTTACCTAATAGCATATAGAACACTTTTCAGTTAACCTTTATATTTCCCGAGATACAGGCTGCTAAACATGACATTTTTGGAAAATTTGCGTCGTGCTCAGGGGTTTGGGAGTCGGGAATATAGTATTGTATTTCAGCTTCGTGGCGGTGGAAATTTAGCATTTTACAAGCTAAATTTTGAGATACGAATCAGTTCCCAAAACTGACCTAGGTCTCTAAGAATGACTATAACATGGAATTAAAGACAAAATTACACATAATTTTATGAACAGCTACATGCCCGAGTCCCAGTCCCCCAAGAATGCTCAGACGCCAGTTTCTCGGAAAATATAAGAGTAGATTAAAAAGTGTTCCTTACTCCACTATCATTCTCCTTCAGAAACTGTTCACCGAACAGTTAACAAGATAGAAGTCTAGTGACATCATTAGATATGGGGGAAGTTTATTGGAGTTTATTAGCTACTTAACGCCGGAAGTTTGTTTCAAAACAGATTGTTTTATCGTTTTTCTTGTACAGTGCCTGTGTATATAATAAAACGGTTTTTCCACAAACTGTCGTCGACTGACTCAACATATTATGGCTCATAAAGCACCTGGACGGTAATCAACTCGTAGCTACGACCCGAGTTCGCGGAGGGAAATTCTTATAATATAAAATGTGGTTACCCGGCTATTTACAGCTTTACTTTTTTCTCACCCACCCAACTAATGTTTATTACTTTCTTTACCCCATCCCACTAAATTTGATTGCAGAAAATTGATAAGTACAAACATGTCAAATATAAGCAATTATACTGAAGTTTATTTCAAAGAGTATGGACATTTTCTTAAAGCGTTTTTAAAATTTTATTGATGCTGATGTCATAGCCCGTAAGATATTTACCTAACCCCAATTACGCTATTTAATTTTTTTAAACCAACTTTGGTAACCCAGCATTTCGTTCTTGACCCAACCATGTTCTCTTTGGTTTCTCCCCCCTATTGATGTCCAGTCCCTTACCGAACAATTTATTGGCCGTCTGACCTGAAATTACTGAACGATTAACATGAAGCCGTAACCAACATTTGAGAAATTTGAAAGACGTTTAATTCCCGAAGATTCGAACACATCTGTTTGATAAGATTGGATTGGATGATTTATTGAGTAATTGTGCAAATAAGGTGTAATTCCACAGCTAAAAACCTGGTTTTTATTTTTGCAAGCAAAAGCTAAATATTATGCGTGCAATGACTTGCCAAAGCTACAGTGTAGATTGACTTTCTTGATACACCCTGTTTATCTTATCTCAATTTTTAATTAGGGTAGAGTAAGTTTCACTTTATTTGAAAAGGAATGTTGTCTTAAAAGTGGACCGAACCCAGATAAGCTTAAGGTGGCGCAGCACGTTTCATATCCACCAAAAGTTTAAACGTTTTGTACAATGCTCAGTGTGCTCAGGTTTGAAAATACACCGGAAACTGTGTATTGTGTATCCACACTGGCAGTTAACATTGCAAAGTTAACAAGAAAGGTTCAGGGCCGTAAGTACGAGGCCTTACAACTCGAATGCTAATTTATTCAAGTATAAGTATGTATTTTCTCTTGAGTCATGCCTTAATACAGATGTCGGGATGGTTGAGACATGCAGATGCTTAGTAAAATTGTATTGTCTGTTTATAGGCTATAACAGGGAGAGAGTGACACAATGACTACAACTGTCTAATAAACAAGCTGGAAAGACGTGTTGTGCTGTAATTTTTATCCGCGCGAAAAAGAAAGTAATGCCGGCGAAGACCAGACTGCCATGTCTTTGTCCTGCACACAGTTATCCTGTTTTACCCAACTTTTCCCCTATGTGTAACAAACACGTTCATAATTTATAAGAAAGTTCGGAGTGCTAGTACCATTAATATGTTACTTTTCTGTAGACTAACAAGCGGCGAAAGTGCCACTGAAGAAGAAATAAAAGAATTTTGTAAAGGAAAAGTAAGAACATATTTAATTTTATAACAATCCCGAAAGTAGCTTTTTTTGAATTTATTAATCATTTTTTATGTTTATTTAACGGGGATACTTCTGGCCTCTTTATAATCTCTATGCTCGGAACCACATTCTTGGTTAATCCTGTGAAGTGTACCTTAATGAACCGAGGAAGTTCATTCCACAAAAACTGAAATTATACTTGTGGGGGTGATACAACTCGTTCTTTGAAGTTTAAACGTTATTCCTCTGCAGAGTTATAAAAGCTATTGAAAACAGCAAAAAGAATTTTGGGGTAAAAGTACACTTGTGAGATGAAACTATAGAAACTCTAGATTGTGTTCTGACATGCCTACTTCACTTATTCCCGTTTCTGATCTTAGATGTGAGTGTGCTTTTTGATAAAAAATACTCGTCATGATGGTGTCAGTGTTTTTTGTCATCAGGCATTTTGTTCGAGATTATTATGATCACTATTACATTTATGCATGTAATGTTCTACTTGATAAAAGAACAGTATAATTTAACAAAAAAACAATGACGTATATTTTTAATCTTAAAGTTAAAACATCATACGTGTAAACAAAATAAACTGAACCACATCATGTGGAAGCTAGCATTTTTCTTAGATACTTAGTGGCACCCTGTCAAACTTAGTTTAAATGGCTAAAACGTAGTTAATCTCAATTTACTTTTGTATTCATATTTTTTATCGGGGATTTCTGTTATATAATACCACAAAATTGGTAATTTGTAATTATTTGTTGGTTTTCACCCCTGTTAGAAGACGTTTGAACTTTGCTTGGGTAGGTTGTCCTATTTTCGTAAATAACCTAAAGGCGCGTTTCCACTGAAAAAAATTTTTCATGCTAAGTAAGATTTTCTTTTGTGTTTCGAAATTAGTGAAATGGAACTGGGAGAAATCTTTTGAATTTGGACAAAAGAAATTTATTACGCACCAAAATTTCTCTCAGTGGAAACCGGTCTTATACCTTTTCTAAAAACTGCCAGACTACATTTTCACCAAGGACAAAGTCAGTTCCTGGTTGCTGTCACCTAACTAAAAAATGTTGTTAGGATTCACGTTTGATTTAAGGCGGCTAGTAACAGTTCTATGAAATTTATGTGGTGAAAATTTGAACATGATTATTAAACAACAAAATGTTCCAATAGAATGCTACACTAATATTCAAAATGTTACCAAACATCGTAAAAATGAATTATCGAATATTGGTTGTTACCATAGCAACAGTGACGTTTCAAAATAGCTGCGAATTACCCTTTGAGTGCATTTATTTGCCAAACAAAATCATCAAATGATATTTTAGTGGAGCAATGTTTAAAAAGTTCTACAAAACCATTTTTTATATCTTTTAAATTGTGTTTTAGCACATAGAAGAAAAGTAGGTCCTTAATTTTTTTAAAAAATTGCCCTGTTTGTCACAAATTTAGAAAATGTTTAATAAAAAAAATTGGAAGTCATTGAACTCGTTTGTCAAATAAATACGCTTAAACGGCAATAATTAAACATTTTTTAAACCTCAAAAAAACTTGACAATTTCCTTGTAAACTGTCCTCTTAATTACAGTACATAAATTGAGAAATAATAATTGCACATCGCCATAGCTATTTTCGAGTTAAACTGCATCAAAAAATCATTACACATTATTGTACGCCGTCATTTTTGATCTTGACGTCGCTATAACGACGAAAACGATCAGCTCCCTGTCCCTAAAATGTTGTTTTATTTAAAAGAATAACTCATTTACTTAAAGAATTAATATTATTTAGAGTTTAATCTTGTGTTTTGCACTTTTAAGTCCTTATACAACCAGCCGTATTATGTTGCTTACTATTTGCGTGACACATAAGACGTCATATGAGACTTATATTCCCCTTGTTCTGCACTATATTTATTCAGTAGAGTAAATGGTCTGGAAGCTCAATAAATTTTGAATAGAACTCATTATCTATGTTATTTTCTCGGTTTATGCAAGTTTGTGCACCTTCGTGCTCACGTGCCTATTGAATATTGAGGTCAACAACCAATAAGAATGATTCGGAAAAGCACTCACCCATGAGTTTGAACAATGGAGACTTAAAGCACTGTTATTGGTTGATCGCTCCAAAATAGTTGGCACGTGATGACGAAGGTGCACAAAGTTTGCATAAACTGAGATCAACATAGATAATGAGGTCTATTGAATTTTAACAAGCTTACAAACCAGCTACTCTACTGTCCAGCTTTGTACAAACTTATAATAAATTTAAGGACCCCGTGAACAGTGCTAGTGACAAAATATTGCCGGGACAAATATTGTCTACTTTTTAGATATCGCATTTCAAAATTCCTCGCTATATCAAATTTGTGAACGATATGCCAATGACTGTAACTGGAAAAGTAAGTAAGGCTTGTTTCATACGTCAAATTCTCGTCGCGTCGAATGCAATTGAAACAATAGATAATGAGATGACTGTCTCATTATCATCTCATTATGTATTGTCTTAATTGCATTCGACGCGACGAAAATTCGATGTATAAAACAGGCCTAACAAATAGATAGAGAAAAACTTATTTGATTATTTATTTGATTATTTATTGTTTAAAATATCTAAAATAATATATTAGAATAACTGTTATTTGTCGGTAGGTATTATTTAGTTCTAAAGAAACAATTATCGTTGTTTTTATTTCAGGTAAAGAAATACTTGATGCGTGATATTTCTATAAAAGAACTCGGTCTGGATGGGTAAAAAATGGAAATTTAACTATTGTTTTCTTTATGCAAATATTACCCGATCTGGATCAGTTATGGAGGCTTTTGGTGGTGTATTCCGCTAATCATTGTCTGGAGGTCGGGACTGGGGATACAACTAGGCATGATGTACGTGTAATCATTCTTTCGACCTTATTTTGAAACAACCATACGTTAATCATATATCAATTATTCAAACGTCTTTAATCACTTCCAAAGTGTAACATGATTCATAGATTGTTTTATTTAGTTTAAAACAGTAAAATTACAGCAAAAAGTGGACGAATTAGGGTAGAACTTCACAAGATAAAAAGTTCTAGAAAACTAATTATTATAATTATAAAAAACCTTGTAATTAACTACCGCAGCGATAATTAAAGAATTCTTAAAACATTTTGTTTTTGAGCTTCATTGGGCTTCTTTATTTCATCCTAAAGTGTTTATCCAATGAAATTTGCAACATTTTGTATATTTTTATAAACCATATCTGAGTAATAAAAAAGGTAATATGAGGTTAAAACAACGACAAAACACTGCAGGAAAAGTCATGTTCGATACCTTGTTTAATACAATTTTATACAGGTTATTTCGTTTTTGATTGGTTAATATATAACACTTGTATTAACTTGAATTCCTTTTACTAGGTGTAATATGATGATATTATACCTCAAATCCAAATCTCCCAATAAGATGCTCCATTTTGCCCACGTGAAGACGAGATGTATTGTGATATATGTACACGTGGATATTCGTTTCTGCTGCCCTTTTGAACAGCGCCCACCTGATATTCGCTATAGGCAGATATAATTCTGCCGTTATTTTGATCAGCGCCAACTTCGTATTTTTCATAACAAGCCGCGAGACTGATGCGTGCAATAAAAAGCAGGAAACTCTTTTTTTCTTGATTGTCTTTCTGATTAAAAGAAAACACGTTCTGTGACCAAATATTGTAATTTATTTCAAGCTTTAATTCGGCAGCCAGACTGCAGCCTTCAACGATAAAATGATAAAGGAAATACGACACCTGTGAATAAATTATATAAATATTGTATACTATACAGGGTGTCTCAAAAAAAAGGTAATCCAAATTCAACGTAGTGGTGCGCGCGATTTACTCAAAGAAAAACAATAAT
>JAOBAZ010057004.1:0-12275 GCA_026546875.1 Pteroeides caledonicum | reverse complement strand
AGGGTTAATGGATTTATATTTCAGGTTTCGTTTGAAATGGCGAGCTACACGGGAGATGTCGA
Source organism: Pteroeides caledonicum (assembly GCA_026546875.1). Lineage (NCBI taxonomy): Eukaryota > Metazoa > Cnidaria > Anthozoa > Scleralcyonacea > Pennatulidae > Pteroeides > Pteroeides caledonicum. Next base: position 12,213 of record JAOBAZ010057004.1, on the reverse strand, counting down.
CGGTTTGGGCGTACTTCGGATTCTGGATGCCGTGCGTGTTTGTCAGTTAGAACACCAAGTTCGGTTTTATCAAGTTAGTAACTCATCTTTTACGCAACTTAATATAATGTATGTCGAGACTATATTAATTAAGTACACATACACCTAATATCAGACTTATAGCGTGATTTAACATCATTCTACCATTTGGGTCTCAGTGGCTCAGTGGTTAGGGCAACTGGCTAGCAATCAGGAGATTGCGGGTTCGATTCCCGTCTGCATGGGCTCAGAATTAATTTTCTGAGATATTAGCTTGATACAACATTTACGACCATACAAAATCAAGTAAAGGTGAACATTTACCACTATTAAAAATCATGTTATTTATTAAGTTTATCTAAGATTTACAGTTTGCCTTTACACCGTGTTTCATGCTTGCGCATCAACAAACGACTGAATTACATTAACATTACACTCGTTGAATATACAGTCACGGCGATTACATCAAAAGGTGTCCGGTGACTTAGAAGCTAAGATTAAAAAAATATCTATACTAGTCAATAGGTCGGTCAATTGTTTGTATATTTAGCGTTGTTGTCCTGATAAAAGTTTTGATACCATGCTAATAATAATAACTGACTGTTGACTGTTTTGGGAAAAGGTGATGCTTTTTACTATTAAAAGTGTTTATCTAAATAAAAACTTCCCTTTGTTCATAATACCCAAGAAAATGTGCGTTTTAAGCTTGGTTTTAACAATAAGTTTCTTTGAATGGGAAAAATTATTTATCAACCGCGTTAACGTTTTGAAGTAAAAAAACGTATTTTAACTACTTTTAGAGAAATGTTAACATCCCCATAATATATTTTGTATTCTTTAATGTATTTTTACATAATCTTCTTTTTCCATAGATTGGTTTGAGCGTTTTGATGGGTTTTTTTGTCTAAAATCTGTCAATTTAAACTCTTCGGTTTTTTAAAAAGCATGACGCCATAATTCTTCATATCACGCTCAACCTCATTCAATAATTGTTAAATATTCTATTAGTAGCAAATCAATCAGATTACAGAATAGCTAATATCCAGTGCTTGTGTACATAATAATCACGGATATTCAGACAGAAACTTCACAAGGGTCACGCAATATTATTATCTTTGAAAGTACATACTAATACGAGTAAAAACGGCACAGTTGTTAGACATCAAATATTTAAAGACAAAAATACCCTCTCCATTGTTACTTACAACTCCAAATTGTCGGGCGACGTGTTTTTTTTGATCAAAGTATCTCAAGAACTAAACAAGTGATGCAGTAAATGTATTACATACTGTATATATAATACAGTTTCATAATATCACTTTCGCTGCCCCTGATTTCATGTTTATAGTTATTTAACATAATAACTAATAAAATTGTTTGTTATCAGGCTTCAACAAGTGAAATGTATGGAAAAGTGGCGGAAATACCCCAGACAGAATCTACTCCTTTCTACCCAAGATCCCCATATGGTAGGCACTAGTCATAAATAGTATTTCTGTTTCACTACAGGAGCGACAAAAATGGTTAATTTCCTTTCGACGTAAAAACGTCATAGGTTTGCCTATTAATGGAATAAGAAGTCACATTTATTAAATTTGAATAAAATTGTTTTCGAGTGAGAATAACGTAAGTTGGAGGTAGTTTAATTGGTTAAAACATGTAGGTGATAATTTTGAAAATATCCAAAAGGAGAAAATCAAAGTTATAAACAACTTGAGGCTAATTTCAGTGAACTAATTAACAGGATATTCTCAAAGGGGATGCGATTAAATCTTTTAAAAAAAGACGGGCTGGAGACGTAAAATCTCCAAGGAGCCCAGGGTTTCCCAAGTTTAATTGACTAGACCCCTTAGTTTATTTGTGCTCTCCTCCAACTGATTGCTTTACTGTTTCTAAATAACTAACATAAATAAAAATCACTTACTCGTTTAAGGTGCTGCTAAACTTTATGGTTATTGGATAACTGTTAATTACAGAGAAGCTTATGGAATGTTTGCTTGCAATGGTATTCTTTTTAACCACGAGAGTCCACGCAGAGGTATTTTATATTTTTGGCAATCTGGTATTGCACACGTTTGTGAGACAAATAAGAGCTTGAGATAGTTATTCGTTTTTATCAACTTTGTGTAGGAGAAACATTTGTAACACGAAAAGTTACACGAACAGTAGCCAAGATATCTTTAAATATTCAAGATGAAGTAAGTGACTTATCTTTTTGCTGAGGAATATTTGGTAAATCTCTTCTTTCTGAATGCGCATGTTACAAAAAGCTTACACCGATAACTCTATTGATAACCGCTATGACTGGTTGACTCATTTTCGGCCTGTGTTGAATTTATTTTTCATGCAGTTATATAGCTTTTGGTAATTTCTCCACACTTTGTACCAAACAAAAAGAAGTTGCTCATTGCTTGCTTGGTTATTAAAAATAACATTAGTGATTTCAACTCTTTTAAATTGTGTTTTGAGAACGAAACAACGCTAAAAAGTATTCTGTGCACATTCTCGCTCGACTTCTAAAATGCTACATAAACTGATTTTTATTCATTTTTTATTTTCTTAATTTTCTAAAGTGAAGAGTTTGTAAATAAAATCATAAGTAGCTGCTGGGAACACGGTATGGAAGCTTAATCAAAATTCAGTAGGAATCTATCCAGGTGATCTGAAAACACGGAAAAGGACTGGCACAAGTTGTCAAATAGAAATCCATTTCTCGATTGAAACAGCTAAATTTCTCTTGAAATATACTTTACTTCGTTCTCAAATTTATGACAGACTTATAATGTTGTTTATTAAACATAATTACTAAGTTTGGTCGAGTTTCATCAGGAAAAAGCAAAGATATATTAAGCACTGTTATTGGTAATTGACCCTAAAATACAATAACATTGTGACGAGAAAGGACCACAACCGTGCATGCAGAAACATTAACCAACATAGATGAGGTCTACGGAATTTTAATCGAGTTTCCAAACTATGTACTCTAGTAACTATAATTAAAGTAAACATTTTCCGAATACCTGCACGGGCGCTGCCTGTTAGGAAAAGACCTGCAGGGTGTTAAGAACGTGCCCCCCTTCGGGTTAATACAGCCTCGTTCCCAGGGCCATTTGGGTTTGCGGAATGACGTAGAGGTTAGGGCAGTTTTCAAGACCTGGGGAACAGTTTTTCTCATCCGGATCTCACAGCCAGTATCATATCTATTTTGAATTGTCAGACATCACATTATAGATCTTTTTATTGCCAAGCATAATATTACATCGTTATTTTATCCAAGCCCTTGAGAATGTTCATCGACGTAAAAAAATATATTTCACCAAAATTACTTTAAAGTAGTTCTAGAATTTTTCACTGTAAGACTTGTGACATTTAATAAAAGTATGCAGGTCAATGAAAAGATTTTAAGTATAAAGCGGGAAAATTAGTATATTGTGGGAACTGATTTAAAAAAATATCACCGCTTCACATTCACAATGACGTAAGGAGTTGGCAAGTTTATCGAGTGCACGGAACTATTGCTGTGTAATCAAAGTATGTTGCTGCAGAAATGGCACTTTTTGACTGCCTTATAACAATGGTGAAGAAACCATTGCTTACAGTTAATGAAACGTGTCAAAAATTGACGCCACGCGGGAACCGTCAGCCATCACAGTAATGTGGGGTTTTGGTGCATTAACTCCTAAAGTTGATGTGGACAATCATCGAATATCACCACAAGATTTACTTTCTGAGTTTTGGAAATATTGGTTCTTTGCTAAAATAAATTTGACAGCATACCTAATATAACCAGATATTTTACTAAATGTTAACATTGTTTTTATGTTTTTTTACTGACTTGTTTATCCTAATAACTTTTTTTAAGTTACATCTTGGTAACTTAAATGCATTACGAGACTGGGGACACGCACGAGATTATGCAGAAGTAAGTATTAACGTCTTAAAATAAGGGAAATTATTGTCGATATAATTACGTTGGTTTTATGGGCAAAACGAATAATTTTTGAATAAGACCATTATATGTATTGAAAAAGGCTTCCTGAAATTATATTAATTATTGTACCACTAGTAGAGTTCTCTGGTATTATACTCTTGATAATGTTATAATAATGATAATCATATAATTTATCATTTCTCGTCAGCTGTAATGTTTATAATACAAGCTGGAAAAACGAGGCCAAAAAACATTCATCTTTTTGATTACTTGTGTTTAGGCAATGTGGCTAATGTTACAACAAGATAATCCTGATGATTACGTCATTGCTACAAATGAAATGCACAGCGTAAGGGAATTAGTGGAACTGGCTTTCAAATGCATCGATATTGAAATAATGTAAGTATGGCTATATGAAATATTTTCAATTAAAAACCTTTACTAAGCGATATATAGTCCCGTTAATAAAACTGTGTTTGAAACGGTGAAATATTGGCTAGCACTTTAAAATTCTAAAATCAGGTGTTGCTTTTTATTCCAGTTGGGAAGGTGAAGGAGTTAACGAAATAGGAAAAGATAAAAAGACAAACGTTGTACGTGTTCGTGTGAACGCTAAGTATTTTAGACCTACAGAAGTGGTAAGTAACGTACCAACCAACCTACCCACCAACCAACCCACCAACCAACCAACCAACCAGTCAAACAACCAAGAAACAAACTAACTTACCAGTATAATTCCCCAACTAACCAAGCACCAACCTAGCTACCTACGCGTACGTATCTACGTACCTAACTACCTACCTACCAAACTACCTACCTACCATCTACCCACCCACCTACAGTATCTATATTTTTACCTACCCAACTACCTACTTACCATTTGTTTATCTACCTCATATAACCAACCAACCAACTAAACTACCTACGAATCATGTTAATTTTAAATTTTTTTAAATTTTTGTCATTTTAATAAATTAGATAAAATTTGGTATTATTACAGGATCTTCTTAGAGGGGATGCAACTAAAGCTTTTAAAAAGATGGGCTGGAGACCTAAAACGACATTCGAGGTATGAGTTCAATTAATGCAATTACGTTCGTATGAAATTTGCGATACTTGGTATTGCAAATTGTTAGTGAATTAAGGAGATTTTTGTTCCTAAAATATAAATGTTAGACGCGATTTCGTGATATCATCCATTTTAAACGTTAGTTTACGTAAAATAATAAATCACGCATTGATTTCCCCAATATGTCGTTTTTCATTAATTTTTTAAAAAAAATTTTTAAATGTTAAACATTTTTTTTCATATTATTTGTCTATTTTATTGATATTTATTTTGTTGCAGAAGTAATCAGGTTTTGTTTAAGGCTGTGTATGTCATCATCTGGTGATCTTACAATTTGGATGGTGACTTTCCACAAATTTGATAATAATATCAAATTTGTAGAAAATCATGGTGCAATTGTGTCTGCACAACAAAGTTACATTGGGCAATTTCTGTGTATGGCCCAGACGATAACAATACCTCACGTGTACTTCACTATGATTTTATATTATAGAAACAATTAATGTATCATATTAAACAAATTGTTCATGCATAATTCGTGCCGGAAGATCATTGCATAATCAGACTGCGTAAAAACGTTTTCAAAGCCGTGTTACTAAAGTATATTTCTAAAATATGTCTTAGAAATTTATGTTTAGCTACATTATATTGAATTATAATCCGCGTAATATAACTAATATCTAATCTAGAATCTGTATTATATCCTACATTGATATTCACATCAAATTACCAGCAGTAGCGTAGCCAGCCTGACAATTTGTCCCGCTATGCTAATATTTTGGTGTTCATTGACTGTGAAAACAAAAGACATGAATAATTATAATAATTCGAAATTTACATAGCGGGACAAAATCGTCAGGCTGGCTACGCTACTGATTACCAGATTGCGCTACTATTCTTTCTGGAATTAGCTTGCTAATTTCTCTGAATTATTGTAATACGATGTCATGTCGCTTTCTTTCATACAGGCACTTATCAAAGAAATGGTGAAATCTGACATAGAACTAATGAAAGCTAACCCGAAGGCCTAACCCAATTGTTCCTGCTGAAAGTTATAGAATAGAGAGATAATAGCAGGATTTGGTTATGAACGGTCCATTATACAAATTATTTAGTAATTAACTATTTTATAGTGGTTATTATGTATTAAAATCTTATTTAACCTTTAAATAACCTGGGGTTTTCCACCTTGACGAGTAAAATCGTCTGGCTTCACCAGAGTAAAATATGTGCCATGCCGGGCACTTAAGGGTGAATTTAGTAACTGGATTAATTTTAATTAGAACATCTAATGGGAATTAAACACATTGACGTCATTAAAATTTCAGTTCATTTTTTTGCAATTTGATCCAAGATGGCGGAGTAATGGCAAGCAAGATTTGAAGTAAAATATCTCGAAAACAAACAGAGATATGACAAAATTGTAAAAAAAAGTTATTAAATAGTGTTACACGTTCTTTTATTAAGGGAATAAAAGAATATCTTTCCATTTCCCTTTTAAAAAAGTGCTTATGCTGAAAACATTTTCATTAAATATCCGTCGGCGTTTTTCGACAATCTTCGATATATTTGCTCACGAATTTTTTGTAAAAACGCACACCACAGTTCTATTGGTTGTCAGTGAGTAGTATATAATATATACACTAATAATATAGTATATACACTTAATGTAAAACATAGATGGCTGAAACACTTTAAAACCGTGTTGCTAAAGCTGTATTGCATCACTTCACCGTTATGTATAGTCCATGGGCTAGATAAAGTTTTTTAAAAAATACGATTTTTGAGGGTGCTTCATATCACCTTGTTTGAACTTTCCAAATACAAACACTAAAACTTTAGAATTGCATTTTTCTTTTTTTCTCACATATTTTACGCGTGAAGTTAATGAAGACTCGCATTATAAACACCGTTTGCGGAGGGGTTCCGTGATTTTTACGTGACGCGTGTTCAACTGTTATTTCAGGTATTGTCCGTGATTTTTTCAGGGGATTCATAGGGGATCACTTTGCTATAATTGGTATCCTGTATGTTATTGTAAAACAGAAGCGCTGGTAGTGCTATGTTTGTCAGTAAGTGCTATGATTGTCATCCAGTATTATAAATGCTATCCATGAAAACAATCTCGAAACCACTTTATAAGTGTGGTTTCCGTGAAAAAACGTCCGTGAAAAAATTGTGTTGGGGTCAACCCAGTACCTTAATTTTAACCAAATTAAAATTAAAATTAAAGTTAAAATTACACAAGCCATGTATCCATTCATCCAGAGTACGAGATGTCCCTGCTTTTAATTCGCCAACACTGCCCTTAATTGCTATTTGTGAGGGACCCAACAATCAGGAAATGGTTGATTTTATTTAAAAGATTTTACTTTTAGCAGAGAGAGCACGGGGTATTGTCAGAAAAACAACGAAAACGCAGAACACATCAACTGAACTGTGTTTACATATTCCAAAAGTATGGCGAAACTGGACTTAGGTGGTCACCCATCTAGCTACTAAGGCTACCCGATTGGGCTTAACATATATTTTGAGTGACAGGTGCCTAACCAGTTTAGGCAGGGAAGAACCGCACGGTTCTATGTTTAAATTTAAAGCAAAAATAAGTCGAATCAATATGAAACTTTGTGTCGAAATTGGAAATGTGGAAACTGGATCCCTTCATAAATTTTGTTTAATTTACCACAGCAATATATGTAGTGTATCCCTTTTGTTAATCGACGATTGCAACTACGTAACACTGAAAAGAATCGACGTTTTTCTTTCAAAAGAAAGGATAAAAGAAGTCAACACTAAACACAAAACAGCTACTGATGTCAACGACTCCTTGTTTGAACAGTACAGAACGAAGAATGGTTGCTCTAGTGGGTAGGAAAACCAAACTAAAGCAAAGTTAAGACAGTAATATATGTTTATAGCATGTATACATGTATACATTCTATTTATTGCCGTATCTTTTCATTCATCAAAGAAATTGTGGGACACTATGCTCTTTTCGGATCAATCCAGTTTAGAAAATTTTAAGAAATCCAGTTTTGAAAATTATGTGACCACGCAAACAAAAATAGATTAAATTATTGGCGGAAAAGTGCATGCTTCTTTCCATTAATTTTAACAATTAAAACAACGATTCTTAACTCATTTAAAAGAAACTGAGTTGTACGATTCTTGTTATTGGACTTTTGTCAGCCTTCTTTTGCTTTCGACTTAGGTGTTCTGTCACAAAATGAGGGTGAATGTATTCTACTGCATTGGACACATTTTTTGAACAAATAATTTTGTTGCAATATACCCCAACAGGAAGATCTCTGAATGTCAAAAGGCCAGCTGTTTGTCACTAAATGCGTGTATTAATTCTTTAGTGTTGGCTTCAAGCCGTAAACACAAATTTCACAGTTCAACGCTGAAACAGTTTTCTCACTTCGTGATATACATGGACAAAAGAAGGTTTTACAAAAGAAGGTTTTACGTATTATGTTTTCTCATTTTTGTGTATATATAGGCAACCATATCAAGACGTTTATTTTCTCGTGTCAATATTTTACTCACTCTCTGCGCTCGTTCGTAAAATATTGTTTTGCCATTGGAAAATAAACTTCATATCTTCGCACCACCGTGTAATATCCTCTCTCTACATATCTGTAATATTTACAAACCGAGTCAGAGGCCTTTATCGGGATATAAAGACACGAGCCAAAGGCGAGTGACTTTATCTCGATAAAGGCCGATTAAAACGACGACTCTAGTTCAAAAACTAGTTCAAAAAACCATCCTGCCCACTTAATGCGAATAACATAATTTCTAGTAGTGAGTGTTTTTATTGTTTTATTAATTAACCAACTGGTATTTTACTGAAAGCACTGTAAAGCTAGATGCTAAGTTCTTTCGTATATATTTTCCATTTTTGGACCAGGATATTTACCTTACCCGTGGCCCGGCTTGTTGAAAATTCACAACGTTCTCCAGTAGGTCATGAAATAGCTCAGCAATTTCATCCAATTCCTGACTGATATGAGAGCTTGCTCGACAAGGAAACAGAATAGCGGCGTTATATCAAATACTATCAAGACTGGTTGTGTAGAAAAAAACATGATTTCAGGATAATATATGCAATAACCCAAAATGAATTCTTACAACTATATGTTAGATATCATATGGAAATGTATATTTAACGACTCGTGTTGTTTTTGCAATCCTCGTGATCAGCAGACAACTTAATATAGCTATCACGTGAGCATTATATCAAAACCCTACATTATATTATGTTTATGTTTATATTATGTTTATGTCTAAGTATATCAGTAGATCTATAGTAGTGTGATTAAGCACAAAGAATTTTGCTTATCAAGACGTACTAAAGCAAACATTTTCTAGACTTTTTACAATATTTTCATACCGAAATAAGAACTAACGTTTGTCTAATTTATGTGCACCTAATACTGTTAAATGTCATCTTCTTGCGCGCATAGGTACTGAATTAAGGGGCTCGAGCATAAACAGTTTTCTAACTATGACTGTAATTCAATCATGCTGCAGGTTATAATGCTTTTCACTGTTATTTTAGCATATAGTTTTTAAAGAACCGATTGGTGAAATTCTTTCAATTTGCACGGTGTCGTAATATATACATTTCAATCCAAAGGTTGATCTTTGTCCATTAACCCTTCAACTCTTCTTCTTCTACAACTTTTAACATGTCTTCAAGTGCAGTTCGTAATTCTGTCTCGTTTGTGTCACACACATCTGGCAAGGACAAATAACTATCCTCATTTTCTTGATGTCTTTCAAGGTTAATTCCACTGACAGGTAAACCTGTATGATCGTTTACCTCGACACATGGCCCTATTTGCTTTTCGTCCGCTTGCTCATCAGTTTGGGGAAGCTCAGGTCGCCGTCCATTTCGTCTTTCCCGAACGCTTTGAAAATGCAATTCCCGAATGGCACCATACAACGCCAATCCTATTTCTCTCGTACGGTCTTCTGTTTCACACCAAACAACAAAACATTTCATTTTCGCTGGCGACTTTGTGAAATGATGATTAAAAACCAAAAGTTGATGATCAGAACTGGAGAAGGTGCCATACGATAACTTACGAATTGGAATAATTTCTGTTGCTTTGTTTTGTTTTTCTTTGACGTGGAGCCCATCAGGTAGAATCTGAAGGATAACCTTTGGTAAAGATCTTTCTTTTCCTTTAACTATCGTGTCTCCTGTAATTTTACTAACTGCTTGGCGTACTGTGTTTACGTCTGGCTCAAACAGCTCGGCACTGCCGAAAAATCGTACCTCAAAATATTTTTTCTTCGTAATTTTCTTAACACCGCATTCAAGACCAAGTTTTCTTTTTATCATAGCGACGTTTTCCTCGTTCTTTTCTCCCTATATATATAAAACAAACGTGAAATTGTAGTAGTTTGTTATGATAACTTCTCTTTTGAGATGAGATCTGTCCTCGATCACACGTAACTAATTTCCTTAATAATATCTCATTCTATTGGTTGCTGCTGAATTAATATATTCCAGCCACCTGCTCATTACAGACCAGGCAGCTTTTCTTTACCGAACCAATTCAACGCCAGAAGAATTATGCAATTCTAAATTAACGAGTAAAATCGTGACAACATGCCTAAAATATCCCACGTAATCACAGACACTCCTACTCCACTTATTCCACCACTTCGTCGATTTCCTGAGTGCCTACACCTTTTTTTCAAAAAACCAAGTATGATAAGTAATTACAATATAGCTAATTTTGTTCGCGATAAAATATATATTTCTACATTCATAGGTTATCATATATTTAAATATATATATATAAAGAGAGAGAGAGTAATTTGAAGTGGAGCAACTCTTGCTGGAAGGTCGTCCTTTTATTAAATTAAAAGTATTTCGGCAGTTCTACTTTCGTCAGTTTAAAAACGTATTGTATGGTACAAGTAGAGAAAGCTGTTCTTATATAAACAGCAAGCTTAAAATTTACATATAAAAAGACAATTATCGTAATATTAATGACAAAATAGTAGGAATAAACTAAAACACTAACACTAAAAAGCTAAGAATAAATTTCATTGTTCTTCATTGTAATAATTAATACATTTTTTCGATCTAAGCTCGTTCCTCTTATTAATGCCATAAGACTTCAACGTAAACAGCTGAGCAGTCCAATACGCCTCTCTGAACAGCAATTTACGTTCCATTTCATCAGCTCCTTCGCAATTAACTTTTTCAATAGCAACTACCTTAATATCATTAAGATTATGTGGCGACGAAATAAAATGAATTGCCATCTCACACGTTTTCTTATTAGTAATCATAGCAGATTCTAAAGCGAATCTTACATTGCGTGGATGTAGAATCTACATACTGTAGATTACATCTCTGGCAAGAAATAACATAAATAATGTTCATGGGTGTGCAATTCCAAGGTTGCTTTATTTTATAACATTTCCCTCTGGCTAAATTCTTAAATGAGTATGTTGTAGAAAGTTACAACACAAATCACATTTTCTAGTGCACTTCGAACATCCTGCTAAATCAGATGATTTAGCTATGTGGATCCTTTTAGGTTTAGATGGAGCAATAATCTCTTTGAGATTCTTGCTTCTTCTACATGCTAGAATTGGAATCAATAAATGAATATGACTATCAATAATTTTGGAAATATTAGATAGTCTAGGGTAAAATTTTAATACCAAAAGATAAATCTTTTTCTTCCTAATCTTCTCAACCGGTTTGAGGATATTCATCCTATTTATCTGAAGCGCTTTATTAAATCCCTTTTCTGTAATTTGTTCAGGTAATTTTGTTGCATCAGGTATTGTTTATATTCTTTACATTTCTCAATCAAACTTTCATTTTTACAGCAATTTCTAAAAAGTCTTAAAGCTAGTCCATACGAGATAGCTTTCTTGAAATGTTTTGGATGTGCACTGGAGTAAGGCAAATATAAATGACCATCAGTAGGTTTACTGTAAACATCAATAGTAATATAACCTTCCTCTAAATGTAGTGTAAGGTTTAAAACATTAAGCTTGGTGTCAGAATAAACCAACCCAAATTTAATGAATAAAACCAACCTGGTGTTGCATTTTTCGCAACAGGTCTCGGTCTGGTCTCATAAGATATATATTCTGTATCAAAAAAACACCACAATAATTTGTAGAAAACATGCCAAATATTAATAAATGAATATTA
>JAOBAZ010056893.1:0-12276 GCA_026546875.1 Pteroeides caledonicum | reverse complement strand
TGAATGAGACAACAGAAGAGACTAGAGAGTTGGAAAGAAAGCGTGAATACACCGGGGGCTAATGAAGAAGAAGGTCCCTGGCGTGTCTGAGGAGACCGCGTTTGTTGAGGACATAAGGCGGCCAGACAAAATGGTAGAGACTGTGATACAAAAGTTTGTAAAAGACAATAACATAAGAGAGCTTGATGTGGACACCTTCAGTGAGATTAGTCTAAAGTACGAGATTTCACCAAAAGAAAACCTTCGTCTCAAAAAGCGTTTTTCATCAAAAGAATCGGTTGTGTTGAACAAAAGAAAAGACGGTACGTACGCGTACAACACAGCACAGACAAATGGCTAACGTAAAATGCTAATTGGGGACGCCATAGACTTTGTGAGTGAGGCCGACATTCAGAGGGCTGGAAGCGACCTTGAACAACAGCGAGAGAGTGGCCAGCTACCAGGACTAACAGAGACAGAGTTTCGTGACGCTCTCAGTGCAATATTACCTAAAGAGACATTTGTGCGCTGCAAAGAATACTTGGAGGTGGATAAGACTAATGACGAAGCTGGGAAAGAAAGCCTACAGAGAGTTATAAATGCAATAGACGATGGGTTACTCGCTAAAGAGACACGAGAGAAACAAATAGAAGACTTGACTAAACTACAAAATTTTAAGAGGTGGGCAAAATTTGGCTGGGCTAAGTGCAGTGGTTGTTGCGTTGGCCGGCACAATCACAACTGTTGTGGTAGGTGCAAGAAAGGCAGTATTGCAAGGTGCGCAAGCTACAAGCAAGTTTCCAAAGGCAGCGGCCAATCTTGCTAAAAAAGCACGGCCTTTTATTGCACCCATTTTAAATACTATTAGTACACTGCTGTTGTGGCGTGCGAAAGCAATGGTATGGCTGAGTCGTAACCTTTAGGCGTTATTTCTCGCCGGTGCGTTACTGCTCTACAACGAAATTAAACATAGGTGTAATAATAAATGAACAGGACAGAAGTGGAACTCACGCCAACCTCCAAGCGATCGAAAATGTCCGAGATTGGTGGTACATGTACACGACACACAACGACATTTATAGCATCGAGTGCGGGCCAAAGTGAACGCCTAGTAGTGGACGTACCAAGAATGAAGGAGTCTGCATGCCTAGTGCCTGGTTCATTATACTTGGTGTACGAGTTTGAAGTGACAGGCACAAAGACGGCGTTTAAGAAGAGGGCTTGTACAGTCGGTTGCAGTGCGTGTTGCAGGTGAGAGGGCTTACAATAATACAGGAGAGTCGATCTACAAAACTTATGTGGATTTGTGGCCAACAGAGAAGAAACGACAAGATGGTGTAGAATTTGGAGTGGCAAGTCAAAACCTAAGAAAGTCGGTGAGCGGTGATGATACAACTGGTGACGCTGCAAAAGTTGCAGACGCTCTTGCACACTTGATCTACGTGAAGAGATAGAAAACAAGGCTTGACAAGATCCTCGTCGACCATGGTCTCTACGCACCGTACGCCATCAACAACAACCCACAGTTTACACTAACGGTAGCACCTGCCGCGAGTGTGTTAGTTGGGCAAAACGGCAAAGCGTTGGGGACGTATCATCTTGACAATATTAAACTAGAGTACGGGACCATTGACAATGCAGACATTGCAATGAGAATGACACAGGCATACACTGAAGGCGAAAGCGTGAATTACGAGAATGTGACTTTGTTGAAAACGGAGTTGGTCGACAGCAGGCACTTTGAGGAATATAACAGTGAACGTGCCAAGCAAAAGCCTGAAAGCAGTAGTACGTTTATGGACTCGACCGGCTAGAACGGACAATGAGTTTACCTACCCAAATGTGGACGAGGTGAACATAAATGTGGAAGGGGTACCAAACACCGTGTACACACAAGGCATTGGCAGACCGAGGATCTACAAAAAGGCATCTAGGCTCTTTTGCGGTAAAGACACGTCTGCAACGACCGCTTTTTTCAAAGACCGCTTTGCAATCGTCATTGATCTCAAGATGCATGCAGACCCACGAGCAGTAAACAGTGGCAAGAAAATGGTAAATTCACAAAACGGTGTACTATTGGAGGTGAAGAAACGAGCTACTGCGACAGACCTAAACTGCCATATATTTGTGGTGAGTGATGGCCTTGTGAATTTCATAAACACAGACCTACAAGCCATACCATACTAGTGAGTATGCTAGAGCCACCATTTAATATGATCATCGCAGGAATGACTGGATGCAGAAAAACGAGGTACTTGCTAGAGATACTACAAACAGAGTATCGTGGTGTTTTTGACTATATTATTCACGCGGAATAAGACTTACACAGAATGGCCGCCAAACCGTGGCGACAATTGTTTTTTCCGATCGACTGTGAACAAGAGCAAGTGAACGAAGTGTTAAAATCCATCTCGAAGGCATACGCAGGCACGTCGACGCTTGTGGCGCTAGACGATTGTGCAAGTGGCACTGACTTGAAGAACAGGACAAGCGAGTTGGTTAGGTTGGGATTTAGTGCGCGCCACTACCGCCTATGTATGATTGTCATTACGCAACAATTCACTAGCATCACAAAACCATTTTGCGAAAACATTAGCAAGTTTGTGACATTTTATAACACAAACAGCAAAGACATGGACATGTTGATGAAAGGTTATCTTAGACGTATCAATAAGAGCGAAAAGAAGCAAATAGAGACGGACTTGAAGCGCTACAAACACGCAAGGCTAGAGATAGAACTTCGCCATCCTTTTTCACATAGGGTAGTCACTTGGCGAAAGTAATAATACATTTCGCTATGATAAATGGAAAATGCGAAGACAATATTCACCGAAGACGAAGACTTGGAAGACAGTGTGAAACAAGACGTGGACACACTACGCGAAGAGTTTATTGCATTGGCTAAGGACGGTGAGATGCGTCACACGCCAACCGCGATAAAAAGGGCTAAGACGTTAGAAGACGTTACGCAAATGGTAAAACACGTTACGCAAATGGTATGCAGAAGTGGAAAAGCAGCGAGCAAAGAGGGCAAATGAAATTCTAACTGACTTGTTGCTTAGCAAGTTTGCCAGTCTACTCGGTGGCGTGCAGGCGATCGAGGATGAGAAGGCGTTGAAGCAAGAGTTACAACGTGACGCGCTTCTGAAACGAGACGTGAACCGTGCCGTTGAGGCTATCTCGTCTTATGTACCGTTGTTAGGCATAATGTCTGGTGGCGTGACGGTGGCAAGCCATGTGTATAAAGTAAGAAGGAACCTAAGTAATTTCATATCGTATAAATGAGTCTATTATACGATTTTGGAGGAAACAAGTGTCAAGCCAATGAGTATCTTACGCCAGATTATATTAACGGTGTGACTGCGACCAGAGACGTCGAAGGTATGATTAATAAGCTATGCGTTACGCCAATCAACATGACTTACAATGAGATAGACACGAGCTTAAGAAAACCCACCTACTTACCTAATGGGTACCCGAATGGTGTCATTTCAATCGACTCAACTCGTAGTTGGCATATATACGTAGATTGCATCGTCTTCGACGACAACGAGCCGATTAGTGGCTTGGAGGTTAGCCTATACGTTATTGTGCAGAGGAGCAAAAATGGTGAGTTTGTCGTTGACGTACCTAAAAAGAGCTTTAGAAGTGTGTAACAAAACAAAAGTGCATATAAGCATAACGTCATTCCTGTTAATGAGAGTATAAATTTAAGCGAGGTAATGTCAACGCAATATAGCTTTGCGCGGTGCCTTACCATTGGAATCAAGTCAAATGTTGCCAAGGTCACACCACATTGATAATTTGCTTCCTTAAGCAGACTACTAAGCAAAAGCTTGTCAACGGCCGTACTTATGCCTCTACGACGACATATTCCTTTTAACTTGTAGACGCTTAATGGCATATAGTCCCTTCCTTTTCTCATTAGTTTATTAATTAGCTCAGCCTTTATTTATCCACGATCTTACCCTTTTCGATCTACAAATCTCCTTCAACTCAGCTATTGGTTTGTCTATTAAGGAAACAAATCCAAGCCGAGCCTTACCTCTCACACAATCCAGTCCCAATTTAGTCGCAGGCGATTGCTCATCCTCAAGCTAAAGCAAACTAAGACGCCGTTTTTTCTTTCCTCTAGTTGGTACGCCTTCATCATTAGATGGATTGTCTGTTGCGTCTTCGCTAAGTAGTCTAAAGTGAGCTGACGGCCTTATCAACTTAGCCATTGCTTTCATAACGCTAACCACTGGACTTGAAACAACCAAAGTTGAAGGAGGCCTTAGTTCCATGATCCAATTTTCAAAAGAGCTCGTAGAATACGATGGGTTATGCCCAGGCGCAACGTATCGCGTTGCCATAATAGGGCTTGCGTTAAGTAGTGACGCCATGCGAGGAGTTGGCATGATGCGCACACCAGTCACGTCGATCAAGTTGCTTGCATTATTGTCTGCCATTACGGTCGTTAGTTTTGAGAGCATTAGTTGAGACGTCAATTTTTTTCTTACCTGTGTGCGATGACGTCATAATAATAGCTCATAGTCGGGAGTGACGTCATTGGCTGGGGTCAGACGAGGAATACCCTATGGCTGCGGTCAGATAAAGACGCTATCAATAATTAATGCAATTTTTAATGACGTCATAGATAATTTATGCAATTTTATATATAATTTATGAAAGTGTGACGGGTTTTTGCCTAAATAACTACTGAAATTAACTTATACAGTTAATTTTCAGAGAAATAATATGAAAAAATATGTGAAAATACGCAAAAGTGTTGCCCAAAGCATCATTCTCTTACTACTCGTGATTGGCGTAGGATGTCCTTGCTATTCGACAATTTTTGTCTTAATAAACCGATAAATATACCATTTCTCTGTAACTCCAATCTTATGTCTCTTACATACTTTGGCTCTAATAAAACCCAAGAGGGAAATAATTCCTTACAAATATTTCTTCCTTTTTGACAGAGTATAATCTGTCAAGCCTATTAATAATTATTGAACTTCAAGGGGTGCTAACTACGAAGTTAGCACCCCTCGAAGTTCAATAATTATCACTTGCATTATTGTAATGTTTCCAAATTAAACTCTCGCGAATCGAACGTGCACATCTTCTCCCGAGAGAATTTCCCTAATTATACCAAGAGGCTAATGCCCACGAGGTTGATCAGTAGATATTGCCAACACAAGGCCTCCAACTTTCAGATCACGATCTTTTTTATACTATTTGGAACAAACGTTCAATAACGGCAACGATTCGTTTATCCATCTTCACTATAAATTACTTCTTTTTCTACTGAACGTTTTGTCAACCAGTTAGTAATCAACTGGGCAATTTAAGTTAAAAAGTTAAGGATACAAAAAATTTAAAATGGAAAAACATGGTTTTACCCAATTAAATAAAATTCTTTCAATAACTTTTTTTAATTGTCCAGACATACTAACTGCCTTGCAAAGCAGTCAGTGAAAAATCAAGAAATTTCACCAAAAGGCTCACGAAATAATTGTAATAAATATGTAATTGGCGGCCATGTTGAAACGTCATTGTTGCTATAGCAATGGCTTCTATAGTTAATCCGTCAACATTTTCTCATCCTTAACGTACTGAACGATTTAATCAAAGTATTATTGATCTTTAGTCTACAATATTGTTGTTTAATTCAGCCCATCAAACCTGCTTTCCAGAATTTTACTTAACTCTAGGAAGCCACCTTAATTGTGTTGACATTTTTAAGACTTTTTCGCCCACATTGCCTAAAAAGAAAGTGATGTGGCGTGAGTGGCGTATTATCATTCGGGTTACAATACTGGTACGCGAGAGGTCGGGAATTTACCAATGCTTCTGCACCAACGAACGCTGTTTCTAATTCTTCATCGTTGATATACGCACTTCCCAGGATTTCACAGATGGGTTTTTTTGCAGCTTTGACCATTATTTCACGAATACCGCCAAAATGTGTAGCCGATGGAGAATTAAATTTCCACTTAATTCCCTTCTCCAGGGTCTTTTCTTGAGTTTTCTATTGATCTAATTGGCTTTCCAATTTTTTAATTTCAGGGCAGCTCCAACAAAGTTTTTTCCTCGAAACTAATAATCCCTTGTGAAATTCCTCGTCGACAGTCATTCTCAAAAAACATCTTAGAAAGCTGTCGGTAACTAAGCCATAAGCCATTTCCAAATGAAGCGCTCGACTCAACAAGCAAGTGAACAAACGTAGCCAACGTTTCTCTAGGAACTTTCCTCTCCGTTTGATGGTTATGAATGGTCTTAAATTCACAGGCGCCGTTGGTAACGGAGCTATCTTTTCTTCCGTGGCGGCAGTCACCGCCAGGTAAGAATATCCAATATTTTGATGACATCAAATATTTTGAGGACAAATTACTCAATGTATGTTAGTGCCATTGACATGTCTTTCAAGTTCATGATAGTACTTCATGGTAAATTTGTTATCCATTTTCCTCTTGGCAGAATGATTGGAAAACGCAAATCAAATGACAATAATTCAATATAACTAGGTCTTCCGTCCGCTGTGAAGGTGTCTCAACTTCTAAAACACACTAATGTATTTTAGAAGCTGTAAGGCAAAAGGCAACAGTTGGTCAGCTGTTGCCTTTTTCCAGATATCTATTATTTCCAGTAATCAAAAACAGATAAGCAAATAAGCTTGACCAAGTGTGAAAAGCATTGCCCTGGGGCATGTTCTTAAATAATATTTGATTGTTTGATGATGTTTTGTTTATTCTCTTATATCATTTGATTAGTTGTATTCAATAAAATTGTGTCATTGACACAGAAACCTATGAATGTGTGTTCTTATTCATTGCCTTGCATCAAGTACTGATATATTTATTATACTATTATTAATGGTTTCCATTGCATTATTTTCATTTCACTTGATTTCTCAATGGTTGCTTTCTTGTTACTGTTTAAACAGGTAATTAACAGTACAATTGTTAACAACGACAATTATTTGATAACCTTGCACTGTGTCTATATGTTTACACACACTGTACATGCACTGGTGCAATTTTCTTAGATGTTAAGCATATCCAATATTTATTTGCACATCAATCATCATCATTATATTGTCATTATAAAAACAATATTATTTAAGTTGTTTCAGTTAGAGAGTCTGCAAATATTTTATATAAAAAAATAATATCCAATCGTAACTGTATATCCATAGTTTTATCACCACTGTAACGTTGCCAGTCTATTCGTATACAGAATCGAATATAAAGTGAACACTTGGACTTGGTCATGTTGCTTTATAATCCAATAATGGCAAGAAAATCATAGAATGATACAAGATGTACACCTGCGTGGAAATGATAAGATTGATCGATGTTGATAAACCGTTTGTTTCCTTCCGCACACTCCACAGTAGTTGTTCTTGGCTCGTTGCTGAAAGTAGTACCTACGATACAATTGATTAGAAAAAATGTTATTTCCGTTAATGTTCTTCCAAGTATGTTCAAACTCAAAGAAGGGAAGGACCGGGAAGAGCTGAAAAATCTTTAAAATAACAATTTAAAAATACCAATTACTTACTGATTTATATACATAACAACCATTGTCTAATAAACACAATCATTTTGAAAAGTGAACACCGCTGATGTTCAATTTTAAGGTCATATCACCATATCGGTCAAATAGCCAGGATATCTCGCTGGCGTCCAGAACACATTTTGCTTCTTCGAGTATACGTTTTCGTTTTATCGACTATCAAGCTAAACGTAGACTTATTTGTTGTTAGAAATATCCAAGATAACTTCTTCTTAGGAATTTCTGCGAACCAAGGCAATCTTGCGAACCGTTGCAAATCTTAAAATCGTCGTTTTTCCGACAAAAATGCATTTTCCCATCTGCTTTCAATACAAAGTCTTCAATGTACGCTTGGCAGAAAGTTACGCATGCGCATTGAAAACGGTGAGACACAAAATGTCCCGAGTTGCACATCTATGTATCTCTAATCCATGACCGTGTTAGACAACAAATTCCAAAAATCGAAGTAAATCCAAGGTTTTTACATGTTTATCATGGACGATGTGATTTTGCAAGTGTAGCTAATTTACGTAGAGTTAGATATACTATCCAATCGGAGAGCGCAGACGTCAGCACGGCCCAATATCATCCGTCACGATGATGAGTAAACTGCGAATATGGCGTACATTTGACAGTATTTTTTGTATGATTTTCTTCAGAAGACCTCGAGAAAAACAGTCAGAAGGTATTATATTAAATGTATGTTATAGCTACTGTACACCAATGCCTCCCACGAGATAGACGGCTATTGACTTGTTTTACAGAGCGTATTACAACGACTTTATATATCAGTCAATTTAGTGTACGACGTTTACAACTAGAATCACACATATTTGTATGACATCATTTTGATTTTACGGCTAGCTACGTTATCATAAATGTGCGCAAGTCGTATTTTTCTGCTCTTACAATTTATTTATGCTGGAGTTTTTAAATTAATTGTCCAGGCTTCTTTCACGGGCAATCGTTTGAGGAATATTCGTGTACTTATGAATTCTTACCAACAAGATGCTATAAATCAATCAAAAATAGGCAAACAAGACAGACGACAAATGTTTGTTTTGAGAAAACATGCTCGCTCTATCATATTGTTCTGTTTTGTACCTAGGTTCCGTTAAATGCTCAAAGTCAATGACAATGACAAATATGCACGCTAAATGTCAATGATCGCAGCTGATCAGTAATTACATCCCAAAGTTAAAAAGTACTACATACTTTGTTTTTTTGTTGTTCTTCTTCTCTGCGTACAATTATTTTTATTGTACAATCATACAAAAATATTTAGCTACATGAATAACGACATGAGCGGTGTTGCCAAATCACCCCTGTATATTTGTCCGGGGCTGTTCGAGGGTGTGTTCAAACTGTTCCTTTTCATTGGTTGAAGTAATATCTCTTAGCTAATCACCAGTAACTACCCGGATGGAGCTATTGCCAAGGCAACCAGACTTCAATTGGTTGCGCTTGGCCTAAAATTGATGCAAAAAACCTCACGTTTTTGGTATAATATCTCAGAAAATCACCTGGTAACCGGCATACCTGACTTCGCTGTGGGCTAAGCAACATTTCCCTGGTGATTGCCTGCTTGTAGCACAAAATTGCCATTTGCCTGTGTTGGCCAGCCGTCTATTTATTAACAATCCCAGCTGGCTTGAACAACCGATGGAAATCAAAGGATTGATTTACGTGAGAAAATTCGGACCGTTCCACCATAATTTATTTTGACCTAACTCTTGAGCAGATGACCCTTTAGAACACAAATTAGCAGAATTTTCTCTTGATGCAATATATCGCGATTGTTCAGGATCTGTGAGATTTCGTATCTCTCCTATACGATTAGCAACAAACTGACCAAACTAGCGACCTTGTCATCTGGAGTGATCACAATACATTCATGATCACTCCAGACCCACACTTGCGACATTGACAATCCAAGAATCTTAACGACAGATGACGTTACACGAAGACCTAAGATGGCTGCCATTAATTCCAGTCGAGGAATTTTAGTGGGTGCTAAAGGAGCCACTTCGTCGTGGAAGCAAAGAAGATTACTTGAACAAATTCATTCATATCAGCAGTACGAGTACCGTCCTTTGAGGCATCGACAAAAGTAAGCAAACTCACTGACATTACTGCTTAAGAATCCTGAAGACTTCTCGGCACGAAAATCGACTGAATAACTTCTGAATTCTGCCAACCATTTTTAAATCGTTGATCAATATCTGAACCAATCGCATCATCCCAATCGAGATCTTTAAACCAGAGCACTTAAGAATTTTCTTTGCACGAATGACAAACGCCAAAAGAAAACCCAAAGTCATCTTCTGGCGTTTGGTATTCAAGTATCTGCCTGTATTTGACAAAAAAACATTAATAAATATACTCCGCTTACTGCTTTACTTTTAGACGTTGCCGGGCTGTTCCCGTTTACTTCTGTTTACAAATGTATTGCCGACGCTCGTTATATTCACTGCTTTCTGCTTCCTTTCGCTCTCGTTTTAATACTCAGTGTGCTTATACCACCATTTTATGTTGACTTAGTAGTCTAGTGGCCATCAGGGGTTCCCACGCACTCCCCGGAAAACTTTTAACTAGCGTTTACAGAAGGCTCAGGATGTGCAGTTTACGAAATACCTTGTTAACAGGCGCAAAAAATGTCCCACGTACCTTTTTATGCTAAGTTTATGCTACCAAATCATATGTTTTTGCTATGATTTCCTCCACCATTGGAGAAAACTCATTTGATTACACATTCATACCCTGTTTTGGGGGTCATATGTTACAATGACGTATTTTTGGCCACATTAATCTCCCCTGATGATATGCTAATGAGGCCTGCTTTTGCAAAAATTATCTTTATTTGTTTATATGTTCATTGGTGGAGCAAAATGTGTCACTAAAACAACTTTCACCTAAGTCTATGATGACCATTTTCGAGATTGTTTTTGTCATATTGTATTTATTGTTAAAGATAGCAAGCTTTTAAGTGTGGCCCACCATGGGAAAACGTACTTTTGCACTACTCAGTGCACTTAAGGCCTGCCACTTTACTAAATTTAAGGAAGAGACTAAAAATGGAATAACATCAAAACTTCTTGTTCTATTTGAGCCTTACTTGGCAGACTGTTAGTAAAGGTGACACCAAATATTTGAGCATGTTTGGTTGCCATAGTAATCATCACCTGTCAGTACATATTAAGGCAGCAGCTTTTGCCAGTTCGTGAGAGTACTGGGAGTATTAAAACTAGTTTGATGCACTGGAATTGGCTTCCGAATTAGTATATGTATACCCTGGTATGAAACTCCAATTGGAATAGATGTGCACACTGCAAATGTTTTCTACAAGTACACTTTGAAGACAAAAAATACCAGATTTTCATAACCACTTCAGTTTTTATGTGTGAAAAATAATTCGTGGACAACTGTTCCAGTTAGAATATTCATGAACAACTCAAAATAGACTGAATTATCCCAAAAAAGACTTATATACAATAGATACTCCCCACAAGGCAATAAAAGACTTCGGGAAATAGCCGAAAATAAATGGGTAAGAAAACAAACGCAAAACCAAACCGAAAATCTAAGCAGACGTATTTTATGCTGTTACTTTGCAAATTCTCTGCCTGTTTTACCCAGCGAGTTAAAAACATTAAGTTCAAGGCAAGTGTAAGTCTTGCTTTTATCCATTTTAATCATGTTTTGCTTTTTTAAAAAAACCGGTGCCATTTTGGCCAAGCAAAATAAGGCATGGGGTGAGGCTAGTTTGAGGGGGTAGTTTCCAAAATCTGAGCCAAGACTTAATTGCACTGAGTACTGCAAACGCTCCAAAGCGGCGTTCAATCAGCGTTCGAACGGTGTCCTGACAGCGTTCAATTTTTTTAACGGCGTTTGAAAGGCGTTCAAAAATGTGTAAATGGCGTTCGAACAGTGTTCAAAATTCCTTTAGCAGCGTTAAAAATTTTTTGAACGGCGTTCGAGTGGCGTTTGATTTCTTTTAAACGACGTTAAATAAGCGTTTAAAGTCTTTCAAACGGCGTTCGATCAGCGTTCAGATTGTCTAATCGTTCTTCACTATGGCCGGAAAGCCAGGAGGTTAGACGTTTATCCACCCTGTTGCTGTCGAAATGCATAATTGAAGGGCTCAGATACGACACACGCCATGCAGGGGCCAAATTAATCCAAAAATGCCTTGGCGTCGTCGCAAAGAGTGTTGGTTGTATTGTATTTACATTTTACAGATCAGATACCGCAGAGTGCTGTTCAGAACAGCAAGCAATTCTGAACAAAAGACTAGATTGTCTGTACTCTTACTTTTCTGTACGGAAGCCGGATGCGGATTTTAAAAGTTATATCATTATTAAAAGTTGTCGAAAAAGAGCCGCGGTGTAATTTTATTAAGATAGTATTGATACTGATACTTGATTACTCAGAACGATTTCACTTCATTAAAATGTACCTAAAAACAAGGCCCAACCTAGACGTGGAACTATTTATCTGCGAAATTATATTACGTGTTAAAGAGTACCTTTTATTAAAAAGAACCTTTTAATTAGGCAGCTGGTAACATGTTTACGCTATATTAATGCACTATAGTATTACTATTTTGGTCTAACGTGGTTACGAACTAAGCCGAGCAGTCATAGCTATCTTCAAGAAGATTTTAGTCGCCTGTGTATTTTCAGTGGCGTAGCCAGCCTGACGATTTTGTCCCGCTATGTAAATTTCGAATTATTATAATTATTCATGTCTTTAGAA
>JAOBAZ010056671.1:0-12277 GCA_026546875.1 Pteroeides caledonicum | reverse complement strand
GTGATCGCTCTTCGGGTATTTTGAAATTTAAATTACAATTCTATATTTATTCTGACTGACGTCTAGATCCGCCAGTGAGAATATTGCGAGGAGGAGACAAGATATTGAAAAACTGAAAACCTAAGTCTAATGGTTTATTTTAAAATGATGTTCCATTGAGATCAAAATTAGACCAACGATCTTTCCATGACAGTGCCACTTTATTTACTTACCTTGACTTGTTGTGATTGTATTTTCAGACGAAGAAGCATTTCAGTCAGATGTGGAGGAGGAAAACAAGTATTACATTGGCTTGAATACCAACCAAATCGACCAATTCGATCTTCCTGAATACGGAGCCAGCTTAGCTATGCCTAGAAGGAATGGTTTATATGCACCACAAATTAATAATGTAACTTTCCAGTTCCCTTCTTCTCCATTCTTTAGTCAATACGACGATGTAGTCGCAAATGGTTTCGAAATTTGCACTTATGAAAACGTTAAGGAGAAAAATTGTGGGAAAACAACGTATTGCCGATGTTGTCACGTGATCGAAATTGAATATGGAACGGTACGAGAAATGAATCCAATAAATATCAAGGTTGTCTGGTAAAAAACACAGCCTACCCATCTACCCCCCCTACCTACCCATTCTGCCTACCTGTGTGCCAACCTGCCTACCTACTTACTTACCTACCAACCTACCTACCTACCCACCCACCCAACCACCCACCCACCCACCCACCCATTCAATGACCCACCCTGCCTACCTTCTTACATATCTACCCGACGCACCGTACCCACCTACCTAGCGAATACCACCACCCGCCTACCCTACCTATCCAACTTACATATACCCACTCCGCTCATCTAACCACCAAACCGCCAACCCACTCGCCAACATAACATGTCCTCCCGTTTATCTAATATCAGTTATGTTTACCTAAACGTTTATCGTACAGACTGACATTTTTGTAACAATATATAAAAACATTATTAGCTAACTTTTTTTTTCCTCATAAGGAGGTCGAGTTCATCGTATTAGATAGAGGCACGACGTCAAACTCAAATCATCCAATGCATTTTCATGGTCATTTTTTTCGAGTTGTTGCCCAGAAAAAGTTAGGAGAGAGTACGACAGAGGAGGAAGTACGCAACTTGGACAAAAATAGTAAGATGCTTTAAATCATAGCCACTAGAGTAGATGGTCTGGAAGCTTGTTAATAATTCAATAGAACTCATTATCTTTGTTGATCTCAGTTTATGCAAACTTTGTGCACCTTCGTCAGCACGTGTCAATTGTATTTTGGTACGATCAACCAATAATAGTGCTTTAAATCTCCATTGTTCAAACTCATGGGTGAGTGCTTTTCTGAATCATTCTTATTGGTTGTTTACCTCAATATTCAATAAACACGTGATCACGAAGGTGCACAAACTTACATAAACCTAGACAATAACATAGATAATAAGTTCTATTCAATATTTGCTGAGCTTCCAGACCATCTACTCTACTGACTATGTTTAAATCGATTATGATGAAAAAGATTTTTTGAAAAACATTTGTTAGGCTAACCGCTATGTAATATATCATACACGAAAAAGCGTGTTTCATCAAGATGTCCAAATACCGAGACGTTTGATGAAAGCCGAAAGGCGAAATAGTATAAAGCCCCCTGTTCATCTTCATGCCCGTGTGCCTGACGAGGTTCGCAACAAACCAACTCCAGTCACTCCGTCATGACAAATACATAAGCACGGGATATTTTGCTTTCTTTCTTGCTATAAAATACAGGAGACGTTTTCAGGATTTTAGACGTAACATTTGCCTCACTTTCGTGTTTAGGATTTGCTATATGCTATAAACTTACTTATCAAACTCAATAATAATTCCTAAGCAAATACACCAATCGAAAACACATATTTCGTAACATGAGTTGTGAAACCCTGGTAATAAGCCAAAAATTGAATTGATAATTAAGAAGTTAGATAATAAACGCTCACACAGAGAAAACAGTGCATTACAACTTTTCTTAACTATAAAAACAGCTAGAGCAATGGAAACTGTATTATTAACACAATTGTAAATTAACTATGCAAAAGCTAACACCGAAACTATTAAGTATAAAGGGAATTCCACAATAATGGAGTATTGTTTCGTCTGAGAAGTTATTTCATAAACTCGCGACTCGTGTTTTACTATTATTACCACAATTCTAAATTAACCCTTTCCAGGCCGCGATCGACTTTTATGGTTTTTCGTAGGCCAACGGCAGGCGATTTTACTTGCCCAAGGTGGAGCCACGGTCCAGAAAGGGTTAACTATGCAAAGTTAACACTTTAGAGACAATTAAGTATGCAAATTAGTTGCAAATTTAATCACGCAAAATTACTCTTACATAATGGACTATTGTTTCGTCTGAGAAGTTATTTCATACACCCGTGACTCGTGTTTTACCGGGCGATGAACAGTCGAGTGAATTCAATTATTCGCGCGTGTTTGGAAACCCCGGTAAAACACTCGCACTCGTTTATGAAATATTACATAATTTATTACTTCCAGTACACAAATCTGCTAATATTACGCAAGTTTCTTATAAAGATTACTAGTTTTCACTAACTTAGTGATTTCTTCAGGTGATAATTATTTTGTCCTATGTCCAAATTGTATGAAGTTGAGATATTTGAATATTCAATTTAAGTTTGCATATTTTTCCAGCTAAACAGAGTATTGTAACCGCATATTTAAATGTTTTGTGGTGTAAACTTAAAATAAAGCAAGTTTTGAGCACTTCCCTAATTTCTAAGTTGCTATTCGTGGATATTGTGGTTTGGAGATAAAACAGAATAAATTTTGTGTTCATGTTTTTCAAAAAAACTATTTTATTTCATCCCCATTTTTAAGACATTAATGAAGAACCATTTACAGAAAATTATTGTATTTCTTGTGCTTTCAAGTATGTAAAGCCACCAAGGTAGAAGATAAAGTTTATTGATGAAAAAAGTAACCCAAATGAATAAACCTAATTCTTACAGAAGTATATACTCCCATTTTCTACTGAAGTTCTGTTCTCATATCAACAAATACATTTATTTTAAAATTGTTTTGTAGAATGTTTCGTCAATTGAAGGCACATATCTGTACATGCTTTCGATATCCTCTTTTTAGCCATGGACACTCCATTAGCATCTCTCTGGAGAATTTTCTCATAAACCATGGCTGAAGGGTTTTGCTGGCAGATCTTCGAGCTGTCTTGTCTTTTCCTGAGGCGCACTTTCTTGTAGTCTCCTGTGATAGAACTATGTATGAAATGTGGTCTGGATTCTGAGCGCAATAAAGCAAAGCTTTCACAGAGAAGTATGGAACATCTTTGTAGTTCAACAAACCAGCCACTTGGCCAAACCCTTTCATGTGCTGTGGTTGCATTTGGATTACAACGAATAGGTTTCTTCGGTTAACACCAAGCAAGGTTCTTACCAAACCAAGTTGTGAGAAGATCTCAGCTGGACAAAGGGCTCTGTCGATCTGAATATAGATATTACCAACCTCTTGTATGCTTGAGTGACCAGGCTCACATAATTTCTGCTCAATTCCTTTGACCTCTGGATGTTTAACTAGGAATTCTCGCAAGGCTGCAGACATGCAGCTGTTTCCATTCTGGGGCACAGGGATCAAACCATAGAACAAAGCTCTCAATCCCTGGCACATCGCCTAGTATTCTTTCCAGCATACAAGTCACAGCACTTGCAATGTTATTTCCACTTCCACCCGCCATTGCTTCGTGTACAGTTCAATACACAGTACCCTTTTTTGTTTAACAAACAATGTCCGGTGAGATTGTAGTGACTTAGCTTTCTTTTGTAGTAGAAGTTGCCGACGTTAGATTTTGGTATTATCACATTTTCCAGATCAATGATAACCACAGCTATCTTTCGGGAATCATTTTCATCATCTTGTTTTTGTTCTTCTTCAGTTTCAGCTTTGGACTCTAGATGTCACATTTTCCTTTCAACTTTTCGATGGGTTTATTAAGTGATTGAATTCGTAACAAACGTCACACAAGTCGTATTTTGGTTTCTGCATGGAATTCAATTTTAAATTCATGATTGAATATATTCCGATGTGTGTGCTTTTTTGACAATTGAAAAATATGTCAAGCAACCGTGGCACGTCATCAGAAATCAAGATGGCGGCCTCCATGGGTTCAGAGGCTCAACTTTGAAACTAATTTCCAAATGAAGGATAGAGACAAGAGAAAATGAACATAGATCAATTTCCCACAATTTGTCTCTCCACAAAAATGTCAAAAGCTTTGTAAATGATGGTTTCAAATCTTTCGGAAGTTACAGTTGACATAATAAATATGAGCATTTGGGAATGGCCTTTCTGGGTGTTAAAATATGGCGCCCAGCGAAAAGTAATCAGTAAATGTTTCTTCTGCTATAGTTACAGGTCCTAAATATCTCATAAAATATGCTAAATGTCCCGTTCTGTGTTGAAGTGAATCTTTCATTACGTCAACAAACTTTGGGATCACCAGGTGAACAACAATAATAAAGCTTCTTCTGGCCGACAGTGGGGTAACGCAAGAGCTTAGTTCAACCGATCTAGCTAATAAAGAGATCAGTGGAACTCCCAATATCTATAGAATGTCTGGCTAATTTGACGTTACTCTTACTATCTTTGTCGTTTCAGATAATATTACTCGCAAACTACATAAGGCTGTGAAGAAAGACTCGGTTGCTATACCAGATGGTGGTTACACCATAATCCGCTTTAAGGCCGACAACATTGGCTGGTGGATATTTCATTGCCATATCGAGACCCACCTTCAGGTAGTCAAGTCATTTAAATCTCGTTTTCATAACCACAGTAACAACAACACTAACGATAACGACGAAAGCTATGACACATATTATTTAAAGGTCAAACGCCAAGCCAGTGCAAAAAGGACCCGTTCATGCCAGACTGCCTGACAAACTTCACAACAAATCAGCCGAGATGGCGGTTAATATAAACAGGCTGATTCTCTGAATTTTCAGTTACAGTAAATTTAACAATTAGGTCATATTAAGGTAAAATAACTTCGTTTAAAATAATATTTTTTTGATGTTAAGTGGGATTTTTGTACTCGGGTAAAACGAATAAGGATTAAGGCGCTCTCCGAGTGATCGGTATCATACTGGGAAAAGCGAAACTTAACCGCAGCTAGGAATGGAACCAACGACCATCGGTTTACTAGTCCGACGTTCTAATTTATTTACTACTGTTACTACGGTTACTGTATTGTATACTGAATTTCAAGACATACAGTCTCTTCAACACAGCAAGCAAACATTACACAGCAACGATTTCATCACTTTTATAGTATGATGTTAGGTGGAAGTTTTTGTACTCGCTTGGGTAATACGAACAACATCATACCATAAAAGTAATAAAATCGAACTGTGTAATGATTCGTTGCAGTGTTGAAGACACTGTTTTCTTGAAATTCAGTATATAATACCCATTCCCTCGGCTTTCTTCAGCCTTGGCCGTGCTCAGTGGTTAGAGCGTCGGACTAGTAAACCGAAGGTCGTAGTTTCTATTCCCAGCCGCGGTTAAGTTTCGCTTTTCCCAGTGTGCTTCGATCACTCGGAAAGTGCCTTAATCCTTATCATTCTTTGAATTTAATATTTTACAAATATAAGAAACAAACAAACAATAACACATATGTCGTCAGTCTGTCGTAAGTTTTTAAAGGCGAATAGATAAAGTAAAACAACATTATTTACCAAAGTTAATTTTAGCCTGTGGGTTTAAACAACTCAGAAATGATAAAATGTGTAGCTAGTATGAAAGATAGTAAGTCATTTACCATCCTTTTACTATAACTATGGTTATCATGGCGGGTATACGCAAAGACGATTGTGCTCATATTCAACTATTGTCGCCCTCGACAAAAAGCAACAAACATCAACTTTTATTACAATAACAGTAAAAAAAGATCAAAAGTGTCGTTTCAATTTCAGCATTAGGGGCCAAAAAATGAAGGGCTCGTCTAAAAGGCATTAAGAACAAAATATTTTCTGCCATTAGATAACTTCTTTTTGTTTTGAAAAATACTCCAACGTTTCCAACGAGACTACTGCGAAGGCCGCCCTACACACGCCTCCTTACTGGACTAATAAGCCAATCAGATTCCAGGGTTTCATTAGCCTGGAAAAACGGGCAAAATCTGAACAGCTCACATTGTAACTTTGCGTTGGTTTGGTCTTTAAAGCGTCTGATGAGCTAAGTATAATGACAACGTTTTATTGAGAAATTTTGTTTAGTTTAAGAGATATTAGTCTTCGGAAGCTCAATTTCGACCGTTTATAACGGCGTTTTCCCGAAGGGAGCACGAGATATTTAAATTTTTTTCAATCACATAAGAAAAAGGTGAAAAGAAAGTACGACCTTTTTTCTCTATGCAATAAATACTCTTTTAAAATATCGCTTTTGCTCAGTGTAAACAAGTTTCTTGAAAGAGTATGCGATGATAAAACTTCCCCCATGCCAAAAATTACGTCACTTTTGACTAAACCCGAAGGTATTTTACGGCAATTCCCGACATGATCATCTGTAAGATTCCCAGTTACAAAAACATCAATAACTTGAAAACTATTACATATTTTACGTTGAAATTTTGTCAAATGATTTCAAATTATTGTTTTCTTTGACATGATTAAGAAAAATTAGACAAGATTTTTTGATTGCAATTGACTTTAATAAACAAAACGCCCGCTAGGCGTTAAATTCGCGGCAGTAAAGCTATGTTTACACAGAACAATTAAATAATCATGTTCATAGCAAGTTTATTCAAAACCATAGAGCAACGGAACGGCCCGGTTCTGGAATATCGCTCGTCAACTTTAAGCTAGTGTAGGCCCACCTCGCTCGGCGTGTGCAATTGAAATGTGAGCGTTGTTAAGACACATTCTTCACATCACAACTATTCACAGTTGATACTCAAGAAGAACCTCCAAGACCTGTTGTTCGTTCGAAAGCGCTGCCTGTAATCTGAAATGACTACGATATGCTACGCTCTAACAATCTGATTCATTCCGATCTATTGATCCCCGCAGGAGGCATAATTAAAATAGCGGGCCGCCGGGATTTCGGGTGTGATGGACAGAAATGAACAGCTTAAGATGCGCTGTGGATTACCATCGCGAATAACAAAGTTGGGCTAATTACCTAGTCATAAGGCTAAACGAGACAATCGATAATTTATTACGTTGTCGCATTGTTTTGAAAGTTCTAGCCTGCGTAGCAGGCGTTCCTACGGAGAGATTTTTCCGAGAAAATTTGTACCTTCAGCGCTAGATTTTTCGGGGAACTTTGTACCATTCAGAGTTAAATTTCCCAGGGAACTTTGAACCTTCAGAGTTAGATTTTCGGGCAACTTTTACTTTCAGAATTAGATCTTGCGGGAAACTTAATACCTTCAACGCTTAAGTGTAGCTTCTGTGCTTGATTATCCGGGAGCTTTGTAGCTTCAGAGTTAAAATTTCCAGGGAACTTTGCGTTTTAGCGCTTAATTGTTCCTTTCGTGCTCGATTTTCAGGAAAACTTTGTACCTTCATAGTTAGATTTTCCGGGTAACTTTGTATTTCTAACGCTCAATTTCCCCTGCCATTACAAAGCATGTTCATATTGTTCTTGCAGTTTGATCTACCCAAACCTTTTATTAGCTTCAACACTTAACTAGAAAGCAACCCTGAAGTGGCCGAACATTGTTTTTTTCTTTATTTCAGTATGGTATGGCCCTGGTTGTTCACGTTGGCAATCAAAGTGATCTCCCTGCTCTTCCTGAAGGATTTCCTCGTTGTGGAAGGTCACCACTGCCTAAGTCGCCAGAGAAGCCAGAGTCGCCAGAGAAGCCGTGTAATGAAACAAGCGACGGAGAAAGCGTTCACAAGTTCTTGCAAGCAGTTTCTTTACTACTGTTTTCAATCTTTTTATCTTTCTAGATTGCCGCGGGCACGGTGCTTTTTTACAATTTTTATATAACAATAAACAAGAGCACAATTGCACAATGAACACATTCAGCAACTTTTAAGTATCTCATTACCCTGACATAATGTATGCTGTAATTTCATCAACAAGGAATCCTTCACTCTGAAACCAAATATCCACTAAACACATCTAAAACCAAATATCCACTAAACAAACATCGACAGTATCAGTTGATTAATTTTGTCTTTATCTCCCTCCTTCATTTGTATTTGCTCTCAAAGTTAGCCTCTGAATCCATGGAGGCCGCCATCTTGATGTTTGATGACGTAAAACGGCTGCTTGGTATGTTCCTCTACTGTTTCCCCTCAAGGTCAAACTTTACTAACTATAAGAAATTAATTGGAGGTTATCAACTACTCAAGCAACCATGTTACGTCATCAAAAACCAAGATCGCGGCCTCTATAGATCCAAAGGCGCATTTTTACTAAAAGTAAATTATAAATAATGGCTACAGTAATAAAGGATAAAAATAAATTTTAATATATATATACATCTTTATTCACTCCAATTAAAATGTATTTAGTTAATATTTGTTTTTAGAGTGGACGGTCCATTATAAGATTCTTAGTTATTCATAAGCACATAAACCAATAATCTTAGCTAAGTATTTACACCATGTAGTCACCGTTATCCTGATAATAAATCACTTAGAAGCTGAATGGGTATACATTAACTTCGATAAAGATCTATTTCTTATATATAGAGGATATTACATGACCGTGCGAACATACAAATTTTATTTTCGAGTGTTGTCAATATCTCTCGCGTGTGAGAGGACAGAATGAGTGAGAGATATAAACAACACCAGAAAATGTAGTTCGTATCATCACGCGGTCATCTAATGTTCTGTTTATTATATTTATGTTGATTAGTGAACGAAATCACACGTTGGAATCGTCTGTAAGTTCTGTTATTTCGCCGGAAAATACACCGTCAAAAGCCATTAAAGACATTCCATGGCACAGTCGTCTTCAGAAAACCATTTAGCTGCTCGCTATTCGGAGACAAAATGCAGACATCTCATTGGTCAATTTCGCGTTGACGTCATCGATATCTTCACATGTGAAGATACGATTTATATCTAAACATGTGAGGATATCATTTTTACGTGACAGAGTCAAACTGGTATGTCATCCATATAAATATAATAAATTACCGTCTTCCTTGAGTGCTTGGTATTCGTTTGACTAGTAGGTATAAACATTCATTTCACAAGTGAGATAAAAGGGTGAGCAACACCTTCCCAGGTTTATGCCCGACTGCCTGACAACTTTGACTTCGGAGAAGTGTACGACACCATGCATGCAACGGGTTTCGTGATGATCATTGTGCTTTACAAGGACACTGTCTCAAGACGTTCGTTTATGAGAGTCATTTATGAAAGTATGAGAGTCATTCTGGTAACTGGACGGTTCTGGTGCTGATCTTGGTAATTGGAAAGTGCTATACCCTAAACGAAAACCAGAGTAAAAAATCGTCTTTCCAACAAACTTAAACAACCCAATTTGCACTACGTTTACATATCCAATGAGGGTTACTTTGAACACGATTCCTTTAGTAATATCATAGTTAACTCAAATTCTTTTCTCTTGCCAGGTACGATTTCTCACGATTTACCTCGCTGCCTAAACATGAGGTACGATTAGTTTCTAATCGTACCACGGCTTGATTAGTTACCAATCGTATCTCATCTTCATGTATACTATTTTTTACAAATAAACAACAAATTCACGGAACAATACCTCAATCATTTATTATTCACAAAATAACTAGTTAATGACCGCTCTTTGTCCAATTCCCAATAGCCAATAATAGTAACTAACAAAGGTTTAACATTTATTTCAACTCATGCAAAACATCCCATGCCGGCAATTACAGTAATACTGCAAAGTGACAGCATGGCATTCACGGCGATTAGTGATGAAATGCCCCTCAGGTCTCGGGAGGTTTAGTATAAGTCCCTTGGGCTGCGCGCCTCGGGAGTTTTACTAACCCCCAGGGTTGCCAGATTCCTGAATAATTAGGCCAAAAACGGTTTGAATGGCGCTTTGTTTTCTTCGTCTTGTTTTCTTAAAAGCACTAATGGAATGTTTGGCCTAATTATTCAGGGATCTGGCAACCTTGCTAACCCCCCTCGGCTTTCCGGCTTTCCTAGATTTACGGGTTGGTTAGATGTACCCGGGCTGGCCCGCTTACCGGGATGAATTGAGTCACGAAAATTTCTAAAGATGGTTGTTAAATTAACTTCGAATTACATTATGATTAAATGTCAAACTAACTAGATTATGATTTGTTATGTAAATTTGTGCCCAGTAAAAATCTGTAATTTGTGTTTTATTAAAGGGCACTGGTGAAATTTT
Organism: Pteroeides caledonicum; assembly: GCA_026546875.1. Classification (NCBI taxonomy): domain Eukaryota; kingdom Metazoa; phylum Cnidaria; class Anthozoa; order Scleralcyonacea; family Pennatulidae; genus Pteroeides; species Pteroeides caledonicum. The sequence continues at coordinate 1,896 of JAOBAZ010056671.1, read as the reverse complement.
GTCATTGCCTTAAATGAAAGAACTTTTAAAACTGTTTATGAAGTTCTTTTACAGTTTTGTCATATCTCCCTTAGTTCTCCATCTATTTCATTTCAAATTCTGCTCTCGTCCGCCATGTTGGATTTTATCGGATATGCAAAAATTACGTCAAATGCGGGATCACGCCAACTTAAATATCTTGAATTTCACATTACAATATCTCACTTAACAGTGTTATCTTAACACGTCACTGTTACTTGTTGTTGTGGAAACCGTCAAACAAACATTTGACTTTGAATCCGTCGCACGGGGAGGTGTTAAACAATTTTTAACCCGCAAAAACGTCATCAAATCCGACGTTAATGAGGTTAAAAATTGTTCCAAGATGGCGGACGAGAACAACCACGAATTATAATTATCGCAAGAACTAAACGAGATATGAAGAAACTGTATAACATGTTATTAAACAGTTTTAAGAGTTCTTTCATTTAAAACAATAAAAAAATGTGTTGCCGATGCCCTTTAAAGGAGTTATCCCGGTAAGCGGGCTAACCTGGGTCCATATAAACAGTCCCTTAATCACTAATCGACCTGAATACCATGCTATTACTTATAATAATACACTAATGCTACATAGGTATGCTATTTAATAACCAATATTATACCTCAAATTAAGATTGACCAATCAGGGAGATGCTTACCTACCACGTGATCATGAAATATTTTACGGAAGCACACGGCTTGCGAAGTTAAACCCTAGTATTTTTATCCGAGGCATGTAATATAAAGTCGAAATACCCTCTTGCGCCCGCGAGGGAGGGTGATTCCACTTTATATCACCCTTGAATTCGCCTGCCGTTACGGATGTCAGGCTCTAAACATGGCCGACGTCAAAGCTTCAAAATTTTCGGTATAATATATCAGTTATCAACCTTTCACTTGGGTGATTCCCACAAGAAATTACCCCTTGGGATGAAATTTTCCTCCGGCTTCACCCTAGGAATATTTCATCCCTCGGGGTAATTTCTTGTGGAATCACCCTCGTTCCAGGTTAATAACTGATAAAAATTACCACAATGGCTATGCAGTAAACCAGAATAAAACTCACACCTGCAGTATAGACTAATTAAGGCAGGGATTGATGAATTCGAGTACTGAGACAATTTAAATCACCAGAACAGACCAGGATTATTTCCTTGCGGTCACCCATCCTATTACTAACGCTAACAAACAGGCTTAACTATTGGCGAGAGGCGCGCTAACCAACACTGCCACGCGCACTTCCCAAACAATATCAATGGAAGCAAATAGTTAAAATAATATGTTTGTAGTAGTTTCACTCGGTAGGTGTAAACAACTCAGAAGTGATAAACTGTGCGGAAAGGATACAAAATGACATATCATTTTTACCATAGTTTCACTATAGTTGCATTCGTTTACGTGCTTCGTTGTTGAGATATTTCAGTTCGTTTACGTCGTGAAGTGCATGCTAATTACGTCACAGGACTTTGTAATCTATTTTAACTGATTGCATTCTGCACATCAAGGGTGAAACTGAATTGCATTACTATTGGTCAAGAACAAATGCTGCAGTGTACAATGTAATTATTGTTTCTTGTACAGGTAGTTAACAGTTTACTGCTACTGACATATGATCACACTGCTAAAACATACTTGTATGAAACCTCAACATAGTGTACATACATCAAGAGCAGTAACACTACACTGTATATCAATCCTGACATTATGCAATTAAAGAACACAGGATGCGAATTGTATAGTGTAGTCACAGTTCACTTCTCTAAATTCCACTGTATGTATATATCATTATGTACGCATGTATATATGTACTTATGTACATCTGTATACATATATACATATGTACAAATGTATACATGTATACAAGTATACATGACT
>JAOBAZ010056670.1:0-20117 GCA_026546875.1 Pteroeides caledonicum | reverse complement strand
GTAAAGTAAGTTATTAAATAGTTTTAAGAGTTCTTTCATTTGGGACGATAAAAAAATATATTGCCATATGCCTTTAAAAATAAATCATTTTTATTGTGACGTGTTATTTTGACCATTTGTCTTCTCTTCGTTCAATCCAGGCTCGATGCAGCTTTACCCATAGTTTGGGTTTTGGAGTATGTAGCTTCAAGTGAACGTCGAATTGTCAAGTATAATCCATCTGAAAAATACCCAACATGTTCTGAAGTTCAAAATACAACAGAAGTGGTAAGAGAATTCATGTCATTAGAATCGTCAGCAATTTTTTTCTGTGTGGCAAAACAAGATAACACATACTTGTTATACCATATATGCTTAGCCATGATGAACTAACAATGTTGAACTAGGCTGTTTATACAACTATGAACAACAGGAGTGTTTTTGTATGAATGTAACATGTATAAACAACACTGTTGACTCAACATGTCTGTTCTAGCATGTTGAAACAAACTTGAACAGTGCTACTGTTTTAACAGGTCATGTTTTATTATGTTAACACTGTTTTTATCAGAATGGCGAGTAACAACCTTCTGCGAGACTTTTCCAGCTGCGAGATTTTTTATGCGGGTAGTTATGAGAGTAGTCTCAAATTTTACGTGAAGTATTCTGCATCAAATTGTTAGTCATATGTTAACCTTAAACACACCATTTTGGTCTTATTTTATTCTAGGAAATAAAGAAGTGTTTGTGCCGTGATGGTTACTGGGATACCAGCTGCGACAAGGAATGTCCTGGTGGAGCCTCATCTCCATGTACTGGCCACGGGACTTGCAACAAAACGACTGGCATTTGTACTTGTGATCCGAAATGGAGAGGGAATGGTAATTGTTCTGCGTGTAGCCTTGGGTGGACTGGGACTGATTGCTCTGTTATCCTGATGCAAACGTCGACAATAACGTCAACATGTACTGGCTTCGGAAATGTGATAACCCTTAACGGAGTAGCGTACAACCTGCAAGGTAGGGGTGAATACGTTCTTCTCACAACAGATGACCTGGAACTACAAGTTAACGTCATTCCTTGTTACCAGTCCCAGCACTGTATCAACGCTATCGCTATAGCTACGTCATCAGTCCTTACTATCCATGCACCTTTCAAAGACGGAGAAGATTCAACAGTTTGGCTTGACAAAGTACAAACCTTTTTGTTAAGGATTGCTGTGGAAAACCGTGGTAAAACCTTCACTCTAAAACGACTTTCCTGCACTAGTTTCCAATTCTTTTCTCAAAGTATTCGTCTTGATATAAACGTGTTTGGACGCTACCTTGATCTAACCATGACAGCCAGTGACTCGAATTGGTGCCTAAACGGCAATGGATTATGGGATAGTTGCAGTCGTAACTCTTCCAACAATATGGTCCTTCGAAACGGATCTACAATTGATGTCGACCGTATCTCCCAACACGTTATCAACACACAACTTGCTGCGTCTTGGAAAATTTCAAACAACATGACATCATTGTTTGTTTATAATAACGGACCAATTAAAGAGCCCCGTCTTAAGACGGGGGGTGGGTACTGTCTACGTTTTGATGATAGCGGAATAGAAACCGAACCTTTGTTCAGTCTTGCTGGTGGTGACATTACCTTAGAAATTACAGTTAGATCTGATGGTAGCCCTGGGACTATCGTTTCATATGCCACTACATCAACAGTTGCCATTGTTGTCAAGGAAACTCTAAAGATCTACCACAGTACTGTTGAGTTTGACACATTTTTGGTCCTACAGCCAAACACTTGGCATCACATTGCTTTGATCTGGGCCAGATCAACTAAAATAATCCAATTTATTCTCATCGATCACACCGGGAAAAAACACGCTAGAAATTTCCCCATCAACTCAGATCGCGATATATTTGAACCGGGCGGCATTTTAGCCCTCGGCTATTGGTATCCTTCCGCTCAACCTACAACCAGCGCAATTCCCGGAGGATTTGTTGGGGAGGTGGACGACCTTCGTATATGGAACACAGCACGTAGCGTCTCTGATATTCTGAACACTAGGACCATCGACATCGAGTGTGATTCAAGATTTTTAACGAATTTGTGGAGATTCAATGAAGGAGAAGGTGACACGGCAACTGACTGTGCTTCTTCGATACCTTTCAATTTTTCTTCTGGAGGTAAAGCGCCAGCTTGGAAGTTTTCCTCTGCAAATTTAGAGCTTTCAAATAATTTTAGCGTTTCACTGAGTTTAAATCAACGAATTTTGTTGGAGAACGTTTGTCACGAATTAGTGTATGGAGATAGTTATGGAAAGCAATGTAGAGTATTGCCTTTGTCTGTGAAACGGTTTTACTCTCTGGGATGTTACAGGATAGCGATGGACGGTGGTGGAATAAACGAACACGTATGGAGTGTCTTTGCTTTCCTTGATTACTGCCAAATGTCCCTCAAACTTAATAAATGGCCTGGGATGAAATATTGCCAAGAGATAGCTACCCGGAAATTACCTCATTGGGTAACCTCGCGATGTAACCAAGATTGTGTGTTCGGAAAGTATGTCAGCGGTGGAAAATGTGAATGTAGACAAGGCTTTTATGGAAGGAATTGCTCGTTGGAATGTCCCGGTGGGTACTCGTTACCTTGCGGAAACCAAGCAACATGTAATGCCATGACAGGAACGTGTAAGTGTCCGATGAATGCGAATGGTAGCAACGATTGTCTGACTTGCTCTACTGGATGGACTGGTGACGAGTGCGCAGTGGCCACAGTTTCCACCAAAGGAAGACAAAGTCTTCCAGTTTGTCGTGGTTATGGCGCAGATCATTTTACAACATTTGATGGAAGCAATTATGACATGCGATTCTCAGGAGAATTTTATCTAGTAAAAACGTCAGCTTTTGTCGCTCAAGTTCGTCTCGTGCCTTGTATGAACTCATCAAACTGTATTACAGCTATGGCGTTACGTCTTGGTCGAGTTAATGTGACACTGAGAGGTCCTTACGAACAAAACAGTCAACCTTCACTTTATGTGGACACATTAAAAACGGACTACACACAAGAGCAAAGTATCAAAGGTGGTTTCTTATTCAAACATGTGCTACCAAGTGAATTCCAGTTATCACAAAACGGACAAACAATATTAAGTCTTCGAGTACAGGAGAAATACATCAGTTTTAGTTTACAAAGTGAAGTAGCAACGTGCTGGAACTCCACAGGTAAGATGTGACATACTTCATAGAAAGCAACTACAGTATTTTTCTTTTTCTTCCATCTTTCTTTTTATACTGTATTTCTTTTTTTTCATTTTGTCCCTTTATGTTATCTTTATGTTCACTTTGTCTATATTCGTACCGGGCGGTAAAACGTTTCCAATATTTTCTTTCTTTAGGGCTGTGCTCGTCGTGCGATAACTACACTGCGAACGATTTCGAAACAATAACAAGAAGAAAGCGCTCCACAGGCTCTTCCGACCTCAAAGATAATACACTTTTAAATTTCGAAAAGAAGTGGATTGTCCCTCCCACTGACTCAATGTTTGTCTACAAAGAAAACGAACAACGGAAGATCTCATTGTCAGGGTATTGCCTGCACTACAATGGCACAGCGGTGGATACACGTGTCATCCCGCAAGGATCGTTTGCGAGCAACGTGGAGATTACAATTGAGTTTTTTGTCAACATCGATCGTGCGGGTGGAACTATTCTTTCCTATTCCTCGGATAAAACGTTTGGTATAATTAACGATGACACCGTTAAGATACAGTATTCCACCAATACATACGACACTGGCGTACCATTACAAACTGGTCTATGGTACTGGATTACAATCAGTTTTAACAAACACACAAAAATGCTCAGGTTCTACTCTCTGGACCCAAATGGATCTATGCGCCAAAGGACTCTTTTTGTCCCCCATATCTTGTTTACCCCTGGTGGAATACTTTCACTAGGACACTGGCAAACTACGGAAGGTGGTACCAACAAAGTAAACAGTCAACCTTTTAACGGATATATTGACGAACTTAGGATCTGGAACACCTTTATTGAGGCTGCTGCAATCAAACAGAGTCGCGATCGCTTCATAAAATCACAAATTCCTGATTTGGTTGGCCTGTGGCTGTTTGATGAAGGCGAAGGGGTTATTGCGCATGATATAATATCTGGTCATGATTTTCACTTGGCAGTCGAACCGAAAGCTCGTCCGCAATGGGAATTCTCTTATGCTCGTACCACACCTTTGCCGCCATCCTCCATAGTCAAAACTTGGAAAAACGCGACCTTGAGGAAGAGAGCAGTTGAACTTTGTCGGAAATTTATCTTAAATAGGTTGAATGATATTGGTTGTGAAGCAAAATTAGGAACATCAAATGCTCAGTTTTACTACGCTACTTGTTTGGCTGACGTCAGAGCATCCGGGTCTTTAACATCAGCTTACTACTCAGTGATTGGTTACGCTGAGTCATGCAAGACTTACTTGGGTATCCCAACATGGCCGCTGGACCGTTATTGTAATGAATTTCCCAAGGCGTTTGTGGTTGGAATGAAAGGTCCTTATTGTAACGTATCTTGTGCGTTTGGAGATGTGGAGAATGATGGGAAACGTTGTGTGTGTTGGACAGGGTACTGGGGACTAAATTGTTCCAATGTATGTCCCGGGGGTGCGATCACGCCTTGTAACGACCACGGTCAATGTAATAAGGAAACTGGAACCTGCCTGTGTGATTATAACTGGTTGGGAAATGATGAATGCACACGCTGTACGTACGGTTGGGAAGGCAACAACTGCGATGTAACCGTAACGACAGGGAAGTCATCTTGTGTAGGATTTACTGGTGGACATTTTCAAACTTTTGATGGCTCAAGATTTTCCTTCTTCGGAACTGGAGAATTTAAAATCATTCACACCTCTGCTTTTGTCATGCATGCTCGACAGGTTCCGTGCCTTGACGGCAGACTCCGTTGTATTGACGGACTAGCATTTGTCATAGATAACTCTGTAGAGTTAGTGATACTCGCGTCTGTGCCAGGTTCCCGACAACCATCTGTTTGGTTAAACAACAAGATGATAGTTTTAAATGAACTAACAGTTCCCATTGGACGTAACTATATCTTAAAACAAACATCCCTTACCACTTGGCAACTATTTTCTCGAAACGGCGAAGTCGTTATAAAACTAAGATTCTTTGAAAAAAGACTACAGTTCATCGCAGGAGTTCCAAGAAGTATTTGCCTTCATTCTGTAGCACTTGGTGGCAATTGTGATGGTAACCGTAACAACGATAATATTGGAGGTGGCGATACAACGATTAGAAAATTATTTGGTGTATCATCTGACGTAAGTCTGTTTTCTGCCGCCATTGGCTACAAGGATTTTACCACTGTGATCACGGGGTCAGAGTATGCGCTGAAATTTGATGGAATTGGTGTAATCACTGATATTGTTACTGAGGTTTTTACCGGCGATTACGTAACATTGGAACTAGTGTATCAAACATACAATGAAAGCGGTACACTATTTACTTATAGTAAAGAAATGGCTTTCTCAGTTGTGCTTTTCAATAGGGAGTTTTGCATCAGACTAAATGAAATGATCAATTGTACAGGTATGGTTCGTTTATTACACTTTTCTAATGTGTCTATAATGCATTTCGCCTCAGACTCAGCGACTATTAAGGATTATTCATCTTGACCTCGTCTTAGCGAATATTCCCAAATATTATTACCTCAAAGTAAGATTGCCCTATCAGACGGCTGGTACACTATCACGTGACGGTGAGATTATTTGTGGAATTACATGGCCTACGATTTTCAACCCTCGGTATATTTTTCCTCGGCATGGAATTATAAAGTGGATTTCCCTCTTCGCGCCCGCGAGCTAATTCCACTTAAAATTCCCTTTTTGGCGGGCCTAACCTGCTCGAAATTTAGGATTTCTTGGTAAATATGGACGACGTGATGTTGAACGACGATGAAGAAGGCGAAGATTCGTATGTTAAAGATCAAATTGAAAGGGTTTTAGCCAACAAGGATTCAAGAAAGACGAGGAATGCAACAAATCCCGCCCACAATCTATTTGATGCTCAATACAATTTTCTGGTTCTTTATATATTTTCAATATTTCGTATACGTATATTTAATTTTGTATGTATATTATATATTTTGAACAAGAAACATGTTTGTCTGCTTGTTGAAACATTAACTTTTCGGTATAATATTCCAGTTATCACTCGGGAATTCCAAGAAGAAATGGGAATGAAATATTCGTCTACTGTTTGGTTTGATTTGATGTCGACTGAAAATGAAATAGTGTAACTTCTCATTTTTAATTCATTAAAGCTTAATCTATTTTTCATTTGTTTTAGGAATATCAACTAGCAAGAACACATGGAATCATATCACAATGGTTTACCATCGCAATACTGGTCAGATATGGTTTAACCACATAAATTCCTTGGGGCTTATCAAACGAGAAACGATGATTTTGACGAGCGGAATGTTTGTGTCTGGAAGCAAAATTGCACTGGGACAATGGATTCCAGGAGAAAGTGTTGTCGTAACACCATTACTAGGTTTTCGGGGCAAGATCGACGAAATTCGTATTTGGAATCGGTTTATCAGCGGAGCAGAGGTTAAAGCGTCGTGGAGATATAACGTTCAACGCTCGGCGAAAAATCTCGTGATTTTGTGGAAGTTGAATGAAGGAGAGGGGGTGGTTATCGCTGATAGTGTATCTCAAGTCAGTTTATATATCCAGGCAGTTCGTCATACTGTTCAGTGGGTTTACAGCGGTACGTCAATAACAATATTACCGTTCAATGTTCCAGCTACTAGCCAAATTGCCAAGACATGGTGCTCAACATATATGACAAACTCTCAGCTGGGGAAAAACTGCCGAGGACTTTCATCTCCGATCATAACAATCTACTATCGCGCTTGCCTGGTGATGACGTCACTAAGTACTAACGTTACCGATGGGATTGAAATAGTGGTTGCGTTTGCTGACCTGTGTCAAGTCTCGCTCGCCTTGCCAACCTGGCCGGCTCAAACAATGTGTAATTATCAGGCCTTTGCGAGCTCCGCGCATACTGTGTGGCTTGGGACCAACTGTCAATCCATTTGCAGTTTTGGTATAAGAGATACTCAAAGCAGTACCCACTGCGCATGTCGACCTGGCTTCTTCGGTTCAAGCTGCTCTGCTGTTTGCCCGGGAGGAATATCAAATCCCTGTAATAATAACGGTGTATGCTCTCTCATGACTGGCCGCTGTATTTGTCGTTACAACTGGAAAGGACCTGTGTGTGATAGATGTCGTGATGGTTACTATGGTTACGATTGCTCGTTGAATTTCGGAACTGCCACGTATAACGGAAGAAGAACATTTGTGTCGTTGTCTGGAAATGGACATTACGTTGGTTTAGGAGGAGCTGCTTGGGTTTATCGAGGAACTGCCGAGTTTAATGCTATTGTCTCCAGGAGGCTTGCCTTTAGAGTTCAACTCCGGCAGGTAACCTACGGTGCCGGGGTCCGTGTCCGCTGTACCATGGTTGAAGCAGGCCCATCAAGACTGGCGATCCACAGTGCAATTGGCGGGAGTGTAGTCGTTACTTTGAATGGAAAACGCGTCGATTTTACGGAAAGAATATCAATCGGTTCTGTAGTTTTTCATAAAACATCTCATAACAAGCTCGAGGTATCAGGTCCTGAGGGATTTAATATGTTAATTTACCATAGAGCGGTTTATTTTGATATCCAAATGACAATGGATAAATCATTGTGCCGGGACTCATGTGGACTGTTTGGGAACTGCGGAAACACGAGCCAAAACAACACCAACTGCCCCGCTGGTGGACTTCTACAGAAATACGACAAAAATAAGATCACTCAAAAAGCTATCGATGCTTTTATGAATTCCTGGACGATTCCGAGGAACGAGAGTCAATTCCGAGAGGTATTAACTGTTGCTAAGGAGACCGCGTCGATTACAGCAGCCGGCACGTGCTTGTTCTTTTCCAAAACAGCTGTCATCACACCAGCCTTCACTCATATATTTTACGGAAATTACGTCACTCTTCAGTTTTACGTGAAAGTCAAAAACCTCCAAATTGGAGGCACTATTTTTTCCTACGTCTTCAACACAAACTTTGCTTTAAGAATTAACGGAACGGTAAACATCCACTTCAACCAATTACAATTCGATACAGGAATTTTTCCAGAATTTCAAAAATGGAATCACTTGTCTATTGTCTACCATCGACTTACAGGAATCGTGGAAATCTTTTTCAGAAATGATGCTGGCATTCTTCAAACTAAAATCGTAAACATCGGTCTGGGCGCATTCGAGGCGCGCGGAAAATTAGCCGTTGGTCTTTGGCAGGCTTCAGTTGGGACTATCCCGAACGATCCCCGCGGGTTTTTGGGATGGATAGACGAACTTGTGATCTGGAATAAGCGGTTTGATTATGCATTGGTAAATAATTACTATGGAGTGAGTGTGACAAGATTTGCTGCCGGGATTGCCGCTTTGTGGAAGTTCAATGAAGGAAAAGGTATTATCGCGAGAGATTTGGTTGGTTCTCTTCATCTTCGCCTTCCTACCGGTCCATGGGGTAGCCCAATATGGGAGCCATCAAATATAAATATAATATCAGAACCAATTACAACCAAAGAAACATTTGAAGCTGATAATGAAACAACTGTGCTGTGTAATAAAATATTCAACAATCCATCATTGAATGAGTCTTGTGGTTCACTTAACGCGCGAAAAGAATTCTTCTATCAATCGTGTCTTGAAGATGTTGCGTCGAGTGGTTCAGCAGATGCAAGCAAGGAGTCCGCCTTGTCCTTTGCGAGAGAATGTCAACTACAAAAAAATCTAACCAGTCTCCCTGGACAACAACTGTGTGGCGTGTTCACGGATCAACGTTTTGACGATTGGACAGGTACCTCGTGTGACATTGTGTGTATATTTGGGACATTAAAGACCAACAGCTGTTACTGTGATTCGGGATACTGGGGAAAGACTTGTTCCCAGGAATGTCCGGGCGGTGCATTGAACCCATGTAACCGACGAGGAAAATGTGATGCGGTCACTGGCGTCTGTAGGTGTGACGTAAGGTGGCGAGGGAACATTGTGTGCACTGAGTGTACCAAGGGATGGATAGGAAGTGACTGCTCTATATTAAAACCAAACCCACCACCAACAAGTTTGACAACTTCAATAACCTCAACTATGGGGAATGGAGGGGTTATTATTGGACTAGATGGAACTGTTTACCGTTTAACATCCGTTGGTGAGTTTGTCCTCATGAAGAATACTGAGGTCGAAGTCCAGGGTCGTCAAGTCCCATGTCGCGGTGGGTCCGTCTGTGTTAACGCTGTGGCAATGTCCACTGACAATACCAGTGTAAGTATTCACGCTCCATACAAGAAAGGCGAAAACCCAGAGATTTCTGTTAACGGAAAAGTTGTCGAAGTGGACAAAGTTAAAAAGTCATCTTTACCTGGAGTTACAGTAACCAGACCAGCTGCCAACGAATACATTGTGAAATACCAAAATAAACTGAGCCTGCGTGCAATTATCGAAGGCCAACACCTTACCATAGAAGGAACCCCGTCAAAATCATTTTGTGCTCAACTGGGAGGACTTCTGGGATCATGTGTGGACACTAGTGTACCTCAAGCGAATCGGACTACTAGTGCTACGTTACTTGATTTACTTAATGAAACCAATATCGATCAAGCTGTAGTAAAAACGTTCGGTGTACCTTCGGGAGGTCGTCACATCGTCGTGGATACGGTTGGACGTCATGAAACAGTTGACATTTACGGAGGAGGTTTTTCATTGTTTTTCCAATTTACTGCTATCTTCTCAAAATCGATCAGAAATCTGTTTATTGGAAACGTTGTGACATTTGAAATGATGGTGAAGATTGACTGTGATCCTGTGGTCTGTGGTGGACCAATATTGTCGTATACTGCACACCAAGCATTTTATATCTCAACATACTCTACTGTAAGGGTAGTAATTGGTGCCCAGGTCTTTGATTCGGCGCTTCGTGTCGAGGTTAACACTTGGAACCAGGTTACTGTGATATTCTGGAGTGCACGGCTTGAAATGAAAATCTGTCTTACGTTTAGTAAAGGAACATTGCTTTGTAAAATATTCAGTAACGTCCCCTATCCATTTATTAATAATGGTGGCTCACTCGCCATCGGTACCTGGCAACCATCACCAGATGGACATCTCATAGTAATTCCAACGACGACATACCGAGGGGAAATCGACGAATTCCGAACATGGAATCGCGCTTACGATTACGTTTCCCTGCAACAACATTGGATGGTGAACGTACAGCCTACGATTGACGGACTTACTGGACTGTGGAAGTTTAACGAAGGAACCGGAGGGTTACTAAAGGATCTTGTAGGACATAACCATCTTTATTTCCCTGATAAACCATGGAATGTTCCACAGTGGTTGTATTCGGACCTCCCTATTCCTTACGAACCTGGTCGGAATCCGACGATAGGTAACGAAGTGATTAACGAATCAGCGAACAGAACATGCACCCGTGTGTTAAAAGGTCTCCATCTTGGGAGGTCCTGTGGTAGTCTGCCTGACGTGACAATTCAAGTTTATATTGAAATGTGTGTAAACGATGTTGTTAATTCAGGACGAGATAGCAGAGCTATTGATAGTGTTCTGTTATTTTCGGATTACTGTATGAAAACTTTAGGTTTGACCAACTGGCCAGCACAACCGCTTTGTAACGATTTTTCTGGAGAAGTATTCCCTAACTGGATCGGCAAAAACTGTGATGTACCGTGTCTTTTTGGAAAGAGGTCTGGGGACAACATCGAACATTGTACATGTAACACCGGGTACTGGGGTGTATCGTGTAATAAAACATGTCCCGGTGGGGCAAATAACCCTTGTAATAACCATGGCAACTGTGACGCCATCTCTGGACGGTGTGCATGTGACCTCGAGTGGCAAGGGAATCAAAACTGTTCTAAGTGCTCGCCTGGTTGGTCTGCTAACGACTGCTCTGTAGCTGTCTCCAAGGTAACCACCTTGGATGGTGGGATTCATTTAGCTGGTGTATTTGGTCTCTCCCATTTTACATCTCTTGATGGAAACAGTTATATCCTAAATGTGATTGGCGAGTATTATCTCTTCTATTCCATCCAACATCATTTTAATATTCAAATACGTCTTGTCCAATGCAATAGACATTTCTCTTGTGTAAATTCAATCGCCTTCCGTACATCGAAGCATACTCTAATTTTACATGGTCCTTACGACACCGCTGGTCATCCTGTTATCTGGTTGGACGGCGCAGTTCTCGATCTCGACATCCATCCACTTACTATATCAACATATGGGTTTAATTTTTATAAACAATCAGAAACACTTTACATTTTCAAATACTCCACACTGATATTATCTATTAGAATTTACGCACGTTACCTTAACCTTCTACCTAAAATATCAGGCGATATTTGTTACAACTCTGTCGGTATGTTGGGCTCATGTAATAAACATTTCTTGGAAAGCTTCCAACCAAGGTTCAGGCTCAGTAATTGCTCAATTTCCAACCAAAACGACGTGACACAACCACGCTACAACGCTGCCAGCTTTACCAATGAAATTATTCGAAAACTGGCCCGCAATCTCGAAGTACCCGCGTGTGATAGCCACTTTGTGTACACTTTTGGAAATATCCACGAATACCGCGAGGCTAATGCGGGTTACTCACTACACTTTGAGAGTACTGCGGTGGTCTCCTCGTACATCTTGGAGTCTTTTGAAAGCAATGAAATCACAATCGAGTTCTTCCTTAAAATTTCCAAACCTGGCGTGATACTAAGCTACTCCAAAATTAAAACATTTACCGTTCTAACAACTGATCAATACTTTAGAATTCATTTTGGTGGTACGTGGTTTAATACAAATATTAGAGTGGAAATGGATGAATGGTGCCAGATTGCTTTTGTATTCAGAAAACTCACCTCCACACTTCAACTATATCATTTCGACCATAAAGGCCAGTTAAGAAGACAAGATATTATCATGACAGTCGACGTCTTTCCCCCCGGCGGAGTTTTGGCCCTCGGTGCATGGCAACCACCTTTGGATGGTTCCGGAGAACAACTCCGTGGTTACTTTACCGGGTACATAGACGAGCTGCGCATTTGGACAATGGCGTACCATCCTGCAGTTGTATTTCAATCTTGGTCGAAACGCGTCGAGATTAACACTCAACATTTGGCAAAACTGTGGAAATTCAACGAAGGTGAAGGATCACGTGCAGTCGAATACATCAGTGGAACGGCGTTAACATTGGAAACAGCACCATGGAGACGACCAGCGTGGGTATACTCAGAATTAAACCTAAAACCACCACTAGAAGGTACCTCGAGTATTAAGGCCCCAGTAAACACGACATTCTTAAAAATCGCGGAAACATTTTGTACAGAAGTGATCCTAAGTGGTCCGTTGCATTCTGCATGTCAACCTCTTGGTTCTAGTATTTCAACTTATTACTACAAGGCCTGTCTCATAGTCAGTCTCTCTAACGGTGACATTTTTGCTTCTTTGGAAGTTGTTATTGCATACGCAGATTACTGCCAGTCCCTTCTTAAGTTACCAACATGGCCAGCTCAACTACTCTGCAATAAATTTCCTGAAAAAGACTTCCCGACTTGGATTGGACCTCGCTGTGACAAAAAGTGCTACAACAAAAAACGCGGTTCGACCACGTGCATATGTCGCCGAGGGTACTGGGGTAAAGAATGCAAGAACATTTGCCCGGGTGGAGCTGAGCACCCGTGTAATAACCACGGAGTTTGCGACCCATACACGGGGAAGTGTACCTGTATTGATAACTGGAAAGGAGTGGTAGATTGTGGAACTTGTAGCAAAAACTGGAAAGGAAATGAATGTTCATTGGCTTTCGTTCATCTTGTATCGATCAATACACATGTCCTTGCTGTGGCTAGTTTTACAACACATTATGTGACGTTTGATGGCATGGCCTTTGAGACAGCAACTGTCGGTGATTACTATTTACTAAAAACTTACACCAACTTGAACGAGAATTTCATTATTCAAGTACGTCACGCTCCTTGTCAATCCCAGGCCACCTGTATCACAGCAGTCGCCATTCACTACTCGACAACTATCATTGTATTCCAAGCACCTCCCACAGACCTGGACGAAGCTTTAATTTGGGACAACAATACACAAGCAACGTTGAGCATCAGCGACATTTTTGGCAAAAGAAATAATACTATATGGATTTTTGGTGATAGTTACACAAACATTACCCTAACTTTTGATTCTCCTCAGAAATATACCATAAAACATGACGATGTCTTTGCTCTGGGTGTCCGTATTGTTGGAACATCGCTCTCTCTTGTTGTTGATGTGGAAAAGTCACACTGTAATGGTAGTGCACATGGAATTTTGGGAAACTGTGATGGTCGTCCCGACAATGATTTACCTTTGAAACAAAGTGGTAACCTTGGTAACGTAACTCAGCTATTACTCAACAAACATTTATTGAAAAACTTCGAAGTTAAAACAGAAGAAAACCTGTTTTCTAATCAGATATCATTGAGTGCAGCGGCAAGGTATGCTCTACATTTCAACAAAACTGGCGCCATTTCTCGACTCATTCTTCTCTCGTTTGCGACCAACACTGATATCACTATAGAGTTACTTTTTAAACCCTTATCAACGGATTACGCTACAGTACTTTCTTACGCGCTTACCAGAACTTTTGCTATCACAATAAAGAATACTCTTCAAGTGGAATTTGGAACAAGCGTTGTTTTCAACACAAACATCGTTGTCAACGTCACATCCTGGTATCACGTGACAATCACGTGGTACCAAGACCTGAAGTTACTTCAGTTGTTTATCTTGACCGCAAAAGGAAATATTCAAAGGCGAGAGGTTCGCATTCCTGAAAACCCATTCAAGCCGGGCGGAGTTTTAGCCCTCGGGTATTGGGAGCCTTCAGCTGGTGATACAAACACGCAGGTGCAAAATAGCTTTGTCGGTGTTATAGACGAATTGCGGGTGTGGAAACGAGCTTTTAACCCTGTGACAGTACAACAAAATTGGCGAATGAACGTGAACCGAACAGCGCCATCTTTGTCAGGGCTGTGGAAATTTAACGAAGGATCTGGCGAGATTGTACACAACTTAATAAACAACGAGCATTTTCATCTACCATCGCAAATATGGTTACCACCGAAGTGGACCAAATCAGACGCAAATATTGCATTAAACCTCAGTAATACCGAAAAACCTTTCGAGACTACTTTAACAAATGAAACTTTACGATCGCAATCCGAGAATTGGTGCCAAGGTCTCTTTTATCGTGGGCCGCTGAAACAACATTGCAATGCACTTGGGGCGCTCATTGAATTTTACTATCTAACATGCGTACAAACTATTGCACGAACAACAGAAATTTCATCCAGTCTCACTATTGTTATAGAGTTTTCAGACTATTGTCAAATCACCCTCGGTTTACCTGCTTGGCCAGCGAAAGCACTCTGTAATAGATTTGGTAAAGATGTGTTGTTCCCCTTTTGGATTGGTCAAAAGTGTGATGTTCGGTGTATATTCGGGCGACCGAATCCAAACAATTCCAACCATTGCGAGTGTTTCCATGGTTACTGGGGCACTGATTGTTCCAAGATGTGTCCAGGTGGATATAAGAACCCTTGTCATGGCCACGGTGTGTGTATCGCTACCACCGGTATGTGTAGGTGTGATATTAACTGGAGAGGAGACAAGAGCTGCAGACAATGCACAAGAGATTGGTTTGGCAAGAGCTGTCAGTATGCTGTTTCAAGAAATTTATCTCTTCACACCTACTCTGTCGCTTCTATCAAAGGACATGGTTACTTTACTACTTTTCTAGGAATTTCCTTCTATCTTCGTACGTACGGCGAATATTACCTGATTCGCTCAGCAACTTCGAACTTCTTCGTACAGATTCGTCAAACACCGTGTATGCATCGTGACTTCTACCGACCGCTGTGCACAACAGCTATGGCCATCCGATTCAATATACATCTGACCGTCACGATACGGGCACGTATAGCAAGTGAGAATTTGTACTACCCGCTTGTGTGGGCCAATGGAAAAACAGTGCGTGTTGATCACGTGATCTATTTCAGCTCTACAGTTATCATGACAAGAATCGCGCTCAACCGTTATCAAATAAAAGGACCCGAAGGACTGCTGTTCATTCTAACCGTGGGCCAAAGTCTCTCCATCCGGCTCCGTATACCGCGTCCATTGTGTACCAGTGCTACAGGAATCCTTGGAGCTTGTGGTCAGCGGCTATCCTACCAAAACGAGACAGATATTTCCGAGTTAGAAAACTCCATCAAAAGCGCATTGCTGACTCATTCTAAGAACAGTTCGTTTTTCATGAAAACTGAAAAATTCCGAGAAACATACCGGATAACCGGGGCATGGTTTAACCTCAGAATTATGAACAGCTACGTCGTTTCGGATCCACTGTTGCTGGGCAACCACGAAATGCTGACAATCGAACTTTTTGTCAAGCTAACCACATACGGCGGGACACTGATGTCGTACGGACAAAATAGGTTTTTAAGTATTACAAGTGAAAAAGAAATTCGCATTGTGTATGGAGATATTGAGTACAGAACAGGGGTTCAACTTCGCTTGAATTATTGGTCAAAAATAACTTTGGTGTGGTTAAAAGCAACCTCTGTTTTACAGTTATATTATCAAGATTTTACTGGGGTATTCGAACTACGTACGTTCCAATTCAACGAGATAGTTTTCGTAAACAATGGCAAACTTTACATCGGAAAATGGATAAGTGGCAGCGGAAGAAAGGCTGAGCCACCAACTAGTGATTTCCAGGGAGAGGTAGATGAAATACGAGTGTGGAAACGTTGGTCTGTACCGGACTTATTGAAACGAAACTGGGACATAAATAGTAATGCAACCCTCCCTGGACTAATCCATCTTTGGAAATTAGATCATGTTGAAGGGAACACGAGTATTGATACTGTATCAGGAAAACGTCTTTACCTACCTACCTTTAATAAACCAGCTTGGGATTTCTCAGACCTTCCAATTCCCAGAAATACATTAGATTCTCCGAAGGTCAAGAATTCATCTTTCCGCGCTGCATCCGAAACATTTTGCTATTCAGTAATCCTCTCAGGCCCTCTTTACAATCACTGTAAATCGTTAGGGCCAGCGGTCGCAGGTTTCTATTACAAAATTTGTCTCATGGACACAGCATCAGCAAACAACATATCTATGGCAATAGAGGCCGTTATCGCTTTTGCTGATTACTGCCAGGAAGTTTTCAACTTGACATTCTGGCCTGCTCGTCAGCTATGTAACCATTTCCCGACACAGTATTTCCCTGGTTGGATGGGAGAGAAGTGTGATCAATTGTGTATTTTTGGTACGCCTGGGATTATCAATGGATCGTTTGTCTGTGATTGCGCAGCCGGGTATTGGGGTAAATCATGCGGAGAACTTTGCCCTGGAGGATTATGGAATATTTGTGGCCAGCATGGAAAATGTCAAGAAAACGGAACATGTGAATGTGAGTCACGGTGGAAAGGAACAACTATAAAAAACATGACGTCATCTCACTTCCTCTCAGTCCCAGTTCCCTGTAGTGCATGTACGGAGGGCTGGTTTGGTACAGATTGTTCAATCGGAGTAGAAAATTGGTTCAGCAATTCAACATTTTTAAAAGAAAGTGCAATATGCGTTACATTTGGTGACCCACACGTGACTGGATTTAGTCGAGCTAATTACCATCTTGGTATAACTGGGGCATTTGACGTCTTCATATCACCATCAACCTCTCTACAGATGCTTCAAGTACCTTGCCACAATTCAGCAAGCTGTCACAGAATAACTGAGTTTGGTTTCCATTCGAGTGTTTCAAATATTTCAATCCGCGTTTTCGGGACCAGTGGCATGGTAACTAATGTGACCACACGATCGCTTACTAACAATCTAAACACACTCAGGTAACGTTAACACTTAATCAAACAACGAAATTCTAAACTGGGAAACGATTTTTCTACACGTTAATGGAACAGAGTGGGCAGAAAACGTTAGCTTAAGATTAATTAGACTGGATAGAACAGAGTAGGATACATAGGACAGTAATATTAAATTGCTAAGACCCCTTTATCAGAGGTAATTGGATTATTGAAACGTCTTCTCTCGAAATGGAAAGTTAAAAAGGATGGAGCTTAGAGAATATTGGTAAAATATAACAATGCTAGTATTTTGTTCAACGAAATATTTATTTAGTCTTTACCCGTTAAAAATCCTTTTCCAGCAGACAACTTTATGAAATATAGTATAAAGAAAACCCCGAAAATCATCTTGCTAACTCAAGATTTGAGTTTAGTATAAGCAAGAATATAGTGTGGTGATATTTCAACTTTATTACAATGTCATTGTCAAAGCAATGAATAAATAGCTTTATTACAAAGTCATTGTCAAACCAATGGTTTGGTTTGACAATGACTCTGCAATAGTTTATCTGGTTTATCTGAATACTAATTGTTGTCTTGCATACAGGTATTCGACATCATGGCGAAGTATTGGAAAAGAGAAATATCGCTGGCTTGACAAACACAGACTGGAGGTGAGAAATGAAGAGAACATCAAAGTGACCATCCTTGCGTATTTTGGAACCCTTGGCGTCGCTATTGAAATTCCGCGAAATATGAAAACAAATAACCGGGCGTTGTGTGGGTCTACGAATAAGGAGTGGAAAAGTGACGTTTATCAAATTGTTCGAACTAAAAATAACACCAAAGCTGAATCATTACTGGATAGCTTTAACCAAACCAAACACGACGCACTGATCAATAAAGAACTTCGTATTAAGACTTCTTTAAGAACATCGATGTTAACGAAATACGCTATGAAGTACAAAACCGGAGGAGGATACATGCTGAGATTTAAAACAGGGTACTTGTCATTGGCTGAAAGTTTTGTTTATCCTTCTCTTAGCGAGTTTACAATTGAAGTTTGGGTGAAGTTGTACAATAGTCACAACACACCTGTTGCTGATTCTGTGAAACAGTTGCAAGGAGAACGAGTTATTTTGAGCATTTTCCAAGAAGTGAGTGCGTTAAAGATTCTTTACCAGAACCAACTTGTTATTTCATGGGGGTCATACTGGAACGCAACAGGTCTTGTCCTGTACGAGTCTGTGTGGGTCCACGTTTGTGTATCATGGCGAAGCAACGACGGGAAATTAGTTGTGTTTTTGGCAAATACTCAGGGAACTGTGGGAAATGTTGTACTCTATGGGATCATGGTGAACCAACAGTTTTCGATTAATAAAGGATTTTTCATTGGGAGTGACAATGAAGTAGCCAATGGGAAGCTTGGACTTGACCTGGACGAACTTAGAATATGGCAATTTGCTCGAGAAAACAAAGATGTGGTACAAACAATGTTGGTGAAGAACGTAGGGTACCTTGATGGATTAATCCTGTTCTGTGGCTTTGACGAAGGACATGGTGGAATCATAAATGCTACACTGTATACCTTAGCCGAATGGACAACGCCTACAGGGTATTTTGACCTTGGTAACAACACCGAAGGTCTACAATTACCTTTCGAGTTAAAACCTTCAGAAGGTGATCCATTGTGGCTGCCTTCAGCTGCTCCATACCCAAACACTGGGAACTACGAGGTTGGACTGGGAACAAATCGATCAAATAACGTATGCTTCAAGCTTTTTTACACTGGCAACCTTTATAAATATTGTGGGAGGAAACTACCGACACAGACACTGTTTTACTATGAAGCCTGTTTAATGGACGTGAGAAATTCGAATGACGAAGGCCACTCAAAACTATCGGTGAGCATGTTTGCGTTCTATTGTCAGAAAGTTCTAGCAGTAAAGGAATGTTTACTCCATGGATTCTACGAAGGTTTCCTAGCTTGTGAGGTCGTACCAAACCTCAACATTGTTACAATAGTTTCAATATGTTTTAGTGTGTTCGTGTTCTTGTTCCTCTTACTTGTAATCATAATTGTTATCTGTAAAAGAAGGAGAAAACGTGAGAAAAAACATGGAGAGTTTGTCGAGATGAAAAATTACCAGGAGAAACCAAATATGTATGGCGATCACGAAAACAACCAAGACGATGAGGGTGAACAGTGGACTTCACAGAAGGATAATGATGGATTAGAGACCGACGGGGACATGAAGAATGCAGAGGATAATGTAGAGGACGACTCGCTTTAAGTGAGAGCCCTAGTAATGAACTTCTAAAAAAAATTAACTTTAATTAGTAAAAGCGATAATATTAGTACTTAGACGTTGAAGACAATTTTTACTCAAAAATGTCTTACAACTAAAATAAATTTTGAATGTTTTACTTCAAACAACCTAGTTAACGGTTTGCATTCGACGCTATTTTCATGTTAGCGGTTGCTAGCCTGAGGCCAGAACAACTTTAGCTTATATTGTCTACATTTTAAGCCCCCCAAAAAAGAATTGTTATTGTGCTAAGATATTATCTCATCGTATTACTTTCGTTCTTTTCTCGGGGTTACTTCGGGATGACGTAACAAGGCCCACAGATACTGCACAAGTGTAAACTATGTTGTACTGCAATTATGAACTACAAAGTTTAAAAGTGTGTATATTTCCAAATGCGATATGCAATGGGATTCACAAATGCGATTCGCAAACTATATATTTTGAATAGTATTTTTTAAAAAGAGAATGAGAATTCACAGTTTTTACAAATCTGATAAGCCAAAGTTGTTTCGGTTTTTGTCTTTCAACCTTAATAGTAAATATATTAATTTTTTTGAATTTGCTTTTTAATTGCAAGATATACGCTTAATAGTTGGCTACTTATTTTTCAGGGCTTTGCTTTTGTCGACAATTAGAAACTAAGTTACAAGTTATATTAAATATTCAATAAATAGATAGATGCTAATAATAAATAAAATAATAATAAACAATGTATTGTCTTTTAGTGTGTGTGAGTATATGTATGTATATCTATCTATAAAATACAAAATCAAACAGAGAAAAGGTGGTGAACTGCCAAATGTGTGAATAG
>JAOBAZ010056338.1:0-12281 GCA_026546875.1 Pteroeides caledonicum | reverse complement strand
ATATCGACTTGCTTCGATTAATTTAGAGCAAAGGTTAACACGCAAATGTCCAATAGAAACAACACCAAGCAAAAAGCTCTAAGTATAATAAAAGTCACTTGTCCTATTATGTGTATTTTTGGCAACATTGAAATCTATATCAGCTGGTCGTTCGACACGTTCGATTTATAACTTAATAAAATTAAGTAAACTCTCCAAGTAATTTCGCCGAAAGAAAAATCAACTTCCCTATTGCTTTTGAAATTCCCCTGTTTGACCAACTGGCGAAAAAATTAAAACAATCCTAGTACGAACTAAAACTGTATAGAACTCTTTGTCGAAGTTTTACTTTCATTGATTCCAATTCAATTGCCACTCAAAAGCGATTGAGAAAGGTTTTTTGACGCGGTAAAAGACGGTCGTTAAGATGACGAGGCGATAAGCACAGTCCAATGTTGATATTGTGCTGTTATTGAGATAAGCGTTGCCTATCATTACATTAGTACAGTTAATTGGGGGACAATTCAATGAACGCAAGCCGCACGACTTGGCCATGGACATCACGGCGCAAAACAGCGCACATCATCTACCGCCAACATTTTGCGGAGATGCGCGCAGATGGTCTAAATTTGTTCTCACTAGTTATTGTGACACATTGCCGGAGAGATTAAACGGGACGCTTTAAGCAAAATACGATCAAGAAGTGCGTTTAAACCGAGTTGCAACCTAAAACGATTGATCTGGGTATAATTAGTCGTATCAGTGAACGCGTTGACAGAACCTTCGCAAATAAGCGCGCTAAAATTCGGTTTTGTCTCATTTGCGCGTAAAGAGTCACCTCCCTGTAAAAACAACCCAAAGAAATTGTAATATTTCACCCAGCGAACTGACAGCTCCCAGCACTCATTAGATAGCGTAAACAATAAAAAGTATGTTTTCCTAAGCCATGCATTCATCAACATGATAAAAACAACACATAACATAAAAGTGAACAGTGTTTTGGTAATAAATCCCGAAACTACACAATGAGAGACGACTTTTGGTTGACATTAGCACAAAAATAATTCATCTTGTTCAGATGATTCGCTAAAGTAGAATTCCATATTTGCATTAGGTTCATAAGCATACTATAATTTTATATCTCTTTCAACAAAAGTCACAAAAACGTTCAAAAAGGAACGGATGTCCCACAAGAGTAAACACTGAAATTTGCATGGTTTTAGAAAGTATTTTAGAATTTTTTTCTTACTTTTTTGCAAAACGGTGAAACAAGATATGGGATGACTGTTAAAGGCCCAGCTTCTATTCCACTGGAAAGAAAAACAAGCACGCGTCAAAGCGCTGAACTGAAAAGAAAACAGTCAACACGCTCGATTGATTTATTACTACTTTACAAGCATCAGTCGTTTCCCTGTATATCGAAAAGGATTAAAGCGAATCACGCAATACAATTACAAGGAATTAATCGTGAACAAACTTGACTGAGTGATATGACAAGACTGTTCATCCTGAATAGAACAGGGTTTAAAAAGTACATTATCCTGTCTACGGTGAATTACTTTGGGTATAATAAGAACAAATCTCGAACAGAAATACACAAACATATCTCAATACAGAGGATCTGGCGCATACAAACATTTATCATATCTTGCTAATCCAGGTAATTTTCCGTTGAAGACGCGTTGAACTAAAAAATCAATATTTCATGCGACATGTTAAAGCGCAGATGTCATGGCAATAAGCCAGTACCTCGTGACAGAGAAATATCAATAACAGACAAATAAGGATGCTGATGATACGGAACCACTTATTAAAACCAAAATGCCGATCAAGCGTTCAGCTACGGGAGACATGATGAAAACAAAAATGACCTGCATTTATCTAGACGTTTAGTACAACAAGGGAGAACTAATGTACAATTGAGAGTGTCGTAACAATTGTACCACCTTTATTCCCTACTATCTACAAAAACTTATGAATTAAACAACGAATCAAAGAATTCATAACTATTAACATATATCCTTTGGACATACATCATGGAACAAAAACAATACGCTTTCAATCACGCAAAAGCCTAGTTAAATTTTTGTAGTTAAAAAATACATGCTCGTGTTATAACTATAGGAAACGAAAGACAAAATAAAAATAATTCTCCTTTGTTCTGCCTTTACTTTACTGTTCATTCTGGGTTGCAAAAAATGGGTTGCAAGAAACGTTCAACAACTCAAATTCATTATTTAAACTTTCCATAAGTTTTCGCTTAAAAAACAGTTGCTGTTTTGTTGTTCAACCAGAACTCCAACTCCCTGTCGGTCACTTTGAAATTCATGTCTCCACTATTTTGCCATCATACGCCATCTGTACACGCCATCCTGGCCATTCCCCCGGCGCTTTCGCCTTTTACGCTTCATTTTTTTCGTACTGGACGCCGGACTCGCAGTATCGTTTTCCGCAGTTCAAAACATTGACAAGCAAAATGGAAGACAAACGTACCATGCATGGCTGTCGAATTTCCAGGTGAAATTTTTGCTGTAAGTCGCGCCCAAAACTCTGCCGACAAGAGCGACCAAAGACATCACTTTACTCCGCCAAACGCAACACGATTTCATACGTCCTTTCACCACTGAACAAAAGTTCAATAGTGGGAGACCTCTACAGGATTTTACTTGTCAGGAAGAAGTCTACTGTAGTAAGAAGGCTAAACACCTGTCTTTTGCAATCGGACATATGATTGTACTGAGCTTCTAAGACTATCAAGGGCCACGAAACGTTTATCCAAGCCGTCAAAAACGGATTGGTAATACTGTGGACACCTTGATGGGCGTCTCTTTACCCTTCAAGTCCTTAATTTAGCCCACAATTGCTTTGTTTATGTAATCAAACAAGCCCCATGCAATTACAATGTTCTAAGATCTTCTTGTACTTCCATTATTTAACTAGTCGAGCGAAGTACAAGCTTTGATATGAGATAGTAAAGTGTGACAATATCAACCGACAATCAAATAAACTTTACCACCAATAACTACATATTTAGTAAACGAGATTTATCTTTTCGAACAATATGAAAGTCTTATCAAATTGAGGTTATTCATCAGATAAGTTACGTGCCTTGAATAAACTATCGTAAATATAAACCATGGGCTCCAATCATATCTGGCAAAACAACTGATTTTTATTGTTACAACATCCGTACAAGATAACTCAATTGACTAAATATGAAACAATATAAGAACCAGACAACATCCAGTCACAGCCTCACAAAAACGTTTCGCAAAAGACAACAATTTTTGCGTACTTTATACAGTCCTTTAGCCTAATATACACCGTTTTGGAAAATGTACTACGGGTTTCGAAATGCCAAAATTCATAGTTTTAAAATGAGGTAAATGAACAAATCTGTTTGACATGCAATGGTACTGTAATTAATTCAAAATACATTTCGGACATGATATACTTTACAAAATACCACACTTGAAAACAGAGGGCAGAAATGGTAAGCGTGTTGCTTCCCACTACTAGTGAAGCTCGGTTAATCAAGGTCAGTATTGGATGGGTGACCACCTGACCTAAGAACGTTTGGCTGGTTCTTCTGCTTAAACCCAGTGAGAAAAAGGAATTTGGTTGATTTCTTCTGTGCTTCGAAAGGTTTTGTAAAAGTCTCAAAAATCAACTCCTTCAGTAATTATATTGATACTGAAAGGGTCAACCAGTTGGTTGACCCTTTCAGTATCAATATAATTACTGAAGGAGTTGATTTTTGAGATTCCTACTAGTACTAGGCAACTACTAGTACTAATATACTGTTTCTTATCTGTGCAGCTTGTTCTTTTGCTTGAGTATCAATTAGTTTTTCTTATTCTGAGCTTGATTTGTTCTTTATGTTGTCTACTAATAAGGTTTATAGTTGCATAACCTAGCTACCTCCAAATAGATTTGGAAACTTGGAAGAATTATCAAAGCTCGAGGGTTTGTTTACAATATCAAAGCATTTTGTTTTTCGTCCTTGCAACGGGTATACGCGACATATGCACATCTCTGATAACGTTAACTCCTCTACATTTGAAGTACGAGCAATTGTGGCCACCCACGAAAACACCATTCACTCAGCATATTTTTTTACGTTCTACCATTGAAGGTCAGAGCTAGCAATTCTATAATTGAACATTTGCCTTGCGACAAGTAAACAAACCAATGTAGCAATTAGAAATGCATTAGAAACACTATTTTTCTACTGAACAAAACAACATCCAGATTTAGCAAGTAAGCCACAAAATTGATTGCTGTATAATTTTTCGACAATCTTATGGTATCTTCAGTATCACTCTTTGTACTGATAATAGTATAAGTTAATAATTTATATATGTTAAAACATACATATTACATAAACACATATCTATAATTTTGTTCTTACGACTAACACACTAATATTTCACATTACCTCAAGCTGAAAGCAGCCAACAAGCAGACTTGTCACGCATTAAAAAATCACATAGGATGAATAAGAGAAATCATTAAATCATGGCGGGGGGAATTAATGGCAGAGTACCTTAGAGCATTAAATAGATCATTCAGAGCAAATTGATAAATGACCTGTTCAAGGACATACAAGTGTCAGAGAGATTGTTGTTTTAAGACGAAAAAATGGAGCTCTATATTATATTTGTCCTTTTTAAGATGAATCGTGTAAAAACACATGCATCCGACAAGCCAATAAAATGATGAAATATCATACTTAGAATGCCAAATATCTAAATGATAACAAAACGAAACAAAAGCAACAAAAGGAGGGGTGGGGTGGAGAAAGTTGAGCAAAGTGAAAGAGGAAGGACAAAGTAATACATGATCATGAGACCAAAACATCCGAAAACGAACAACCTTATTAAATTAGTTGTTACACAATGGAACAGTACCTCGAGTGTAATGCTTGTGGAATGAATCGAGTGTGGAATAGTTGCAAGATTTAAAATGCCATAAACAGCACAAAATTGCTTTACGTAATTTAACGAAAGCAAATAAAAGAGTACGTTTGTAAAAGGAAGGTAGTAAGGAATAAAGCTGGCGCTCAATCAGTGTAAACAATGATTTTAAAAACTGACCACTACTGACCTTATCAACTTTCTGACCATTTTTTTAAAAGGTGGAGCACCCCCTCTCCCGCTCACTACGCCCCTGGATATAGACCAACAATTGGTTAACTTGTCTAATATGCGGAAGTATGACACCATAACTCTTACACTGAAAGCATAACGTTTCTCACGGGAATTATTTGTAGAAACAAACAAACCTAATCAAGCGGATTACAAAGTTGAACATGAAGGTTGTAGAAGGTCAGCGCACATATCGTTTATCGTACTCATAGAGTATTCTAATACCTCTCGACATTAAAACGTTTCCACAATCAATATATCACTTACTTAAACGAGTGTATTTTCCATGTCGAATGAAAACGATAATGAGAGATAGTAAGTCCTGATAAGACAGGGGATATTTTTTTATTAAAACAAAAATCCATTAATGCAAAACAATACATCAAAAATTAGACAAGATATGCACACAGGCGAATCTCTTGATGGAACTTTTAGCAATACTTAACACGGTTTTTATCAGGTAGTAATGCCAAAGTCACACAATGTCGAACTTGATATATTACAACAGCAAAATATTATTTTTGTATCGATTTTAAGCGGAACAATTGCGATAACATCGGAGAAGAGTATACGTGTCTTTAAAGATATGCTCTTTAAAGATAATGGAACATGTGTTGAAAACAGAGCAACCCATGGGTACGAAGAAGGAAAAAGCGTAGTTTTTTGATCTGTGAACACTTTACTTAGATTTGTAAGTAACTAGTCTAACGGTAGCCATCCCACTGGCAAGCAATGTTGTAAAAATTAGTTAATTTTTGAGACCAGTTACTGTTACTGCCACCGCTGTTGCTGTTACATGCAATTACCTGTACAGTGACAGTTATTGCTGTACCATCACACCTACACCTACACGTACACCTACTCCTACACCTACATTTACACGTATACGTATACGTACACGTACACGTACACGTACACCCACACCTACAGTTACAGTAAAAATAATTGAAACACGTAACTTGTTAAAAGTTACATTCCCAGGATTTCCTAAGTTTCATTCCTCATTATCAATACTACTCATTATCACGTTGTCCAAATTTATGCAAGTTTGGGGTTGTTTCTCATCACGTGTGTATTGTGTTTTTACCCAATTAAATAACCAATAGGCATAATTTCACTTAATCATTCACCCGTAAGACTGAACAAAAATTTAGGTAATATTATCCGAAAAAACATGAGGCATGTGACCAGGAAAAAAAACAAAATTGCATAAACGTAAACCAACACAGATAACGAGTTCTATTGAAACCAGATCATCTGAAAACACGGAAAAGGACTAGCACTAATTGTCAAAAAGAAATCCATTTCTCGATGAAAACAATTAAATTTCTCGGGAAATAGCCTATGTTATACTACGTTCCCGAAATTATGACAAAATTATAATAATTATAATATAACAATTGCTAAGTTTCAGCAATTTTCCTCACGGAATACCAACATACAAGGCATTAAAAACAGCAAAGTGGGTTTCTATTCTGTTGCTAGTTAGGCCTTCTGTTCACGGTCAGATCAGCTAGATTTTAATCCAGATTTCAAACGGTGTACTCCAGTACCCACGACTGAACACGTCATGAAAAACTCTAAAACATACCATGCAAGTAAGGTTGGCAAGGGGAAACTATAAAGCTGACCTTTGTTTTTGTATTTTTTAAGAGTCAAGCAAGCGACGAATTAAGAAGAAACGCAAACCAGGTCGAAATCCCAGGGTTCCTTTCACTACCAAACAGCTCACGACACTAGAAGGGAAATTTCAGAAAATGAAATATTTATCAAACGAAGACGTCGCGTTACTATGCAAAGCCTTGGGGCTACCGGAAAATCGTATAAAAATATGGTTTCAGAACCGCAGGGCGCGAGAAAAGAAAAAGAGTCAAGATGAGTACATTGATGTTACAGGATTAGACCAAGAACAATAACGTTTTATAAAACAAAAAAAGAATCAACAATATGTCGGTGTAACTGATCGAATGTAATATAATATAAAGAATGTCCAAGTTTAAGTTAGATAACCTATATACTGCTCTGTGTGTCTCCTATGTGACCTTTTCTTTTTAATACGTTCTAAATTGTCGTTTTTCAACTAGTTTGGACAAAGGATCACACAATAGAAACAGGTTTGTTTTCATTTTTTTAGATTTGAACTGAGACTAAAAACCTGTCACATTTCAGGCTAGTAATTATTATGAAATGTTTATCGAACAAAAATCTTACTTAGTGGCCTTTACCTATACCTAGGCTTTTGAATGCAAGTTTATGTTTGGAAGCGACTGATAGCTGCCAAATACTATTGTGTAAAACACCATATTAAAATACAGAAGTCGATGTGCACAAATACATATTAATGATTACCAAAATTGAACATGCATGACATTTGGCAATTTGCATTTGGTTACTTTCTAATCACATGTGCTCGTATGCAATCACATGTGATTCACATGTGCTCACACGCAATTCACATATCATCACATTCAGTTTACAAACATTGGATTCCAACAAAGTAAAGTATTTGTAACCGGTGTAGCTTTGAGTATAAAAATATCACGTCGCATCAGAGTGTCAGTCATAGGCGACGTGTTCATCGCACGAGTGTCCATCACAGGAATATTTAAAAATAAAATTGCCTAAAGGTTCCCCGGCAAACTTATAAGTGTATTTAATTTCACATGTAAATTACATGTGAACTGCACATGATCACATATGAGTTCCAAGTACGTTAAATGTGATGACACGTGAATCATAGCAAATCGAAAGCTATCACACGTGAATTACGTGTAAATCGAATGTTATCACGTGACATACATTGAAAAAATACATGAATTTTTCGAAATATACAAATACACTGAATGTTTCCAGTATTCTGTATCCTAATATTCTGTATCCTAATAATTTTTCTGCAAAGAATTCCACAAACGTTTTTGTCTAGATATATCTAGTAAAGTAGCTGTCTTTAAAAAATTGAGTATTCTCGATTTCAAAAAGTGATGTGTGCAAACTGTAAGTAAATTAAATATGTAGCATTTAGGACATATAAAGATAGAAAAATATATCTTGAACAAAGTGATAAAAAACAAGGATATTATAGCAAGTTTGTGTGTGAGGTTATTTATTTATATAAGATTGTATGTTCAAGTACTTAATAAAATTCAATAAAACTACATAAGCAGCCGTTAAATTGTACACTGGTGCTTTTACAGATGAGTTGGTCTGCAAGTTGTGACCTACAAGTACACATGTAAGGGCGGTGCATGTATGCGATTGTCTATTAAAAAGAAGTCTTTTTTACGTGCTTCGTGTGCTTGCAGTTATTAGAGAACATGGTTTGGAAGCTCAATTCAAATTCAATATTTTGTTGGTGAACGTTTAGGCAAGATTGTGTTCCTTATTCGTCACGTATCCATTGTATTTTGTAACGAACTGACCAATAACGGTATTTCAAAGTTTTATTGTTTAATCTTACGCGTGAATGATTACGTCAAATTATTCTTATTGGTTGTTCACGTTCCAAGACAATCAGACACGTGCGAATAAGGACCACATTTCTCCATAAACCTGGACAATAATATAGATAATGAGTTCTATTGCAAGTAATCGAGTTTCCAAACCATGTTCTCTAATAACTGTGGTGTGCTATAACTTTCTTTCCTTGCAATCCCTGGGCTTGCAAATCAAAACCTTCGTCAGTATAATACAATTATTTAACTGTATTATATATTCAAGAAAAATATCGTAACATGCTTGCTTGTTAAAATTTAATAGTATACTATAGCTACGAAGGTAAGAAATAAATTTCTAGATTTTACCTTTATTTGGGATAGTACACGTACGCTTATATATAAAACAAAACATTACTCTGTAGTATATGCGGAGTATCGTATTAGTTTTTACATTATACTGGGTTTTAATTTAGTTGTTTGCAATAACCGTCGAGCTAAGGACCGTGGAAAGCAAACAAGGACTTGGGTCTACGTTTTCAAATGAGGCGCGGCTGCATAGCTTATACATAAACGGTAAGTTCGTAAACTAAACACTAAAGAAACGAGGCAAATAAGTATATGAATATATTAATGAAACAATTAAAAGTAATGGTAAATGCAAATTATTTCAAGTATTCATCAACACGCTAAACAACAACTGAATAAACTGTTAAATAACATAACACAATAAATATGAAAATTACAATCAAGAACTGACATTAATCGCTAACCTTTTGCCACAATGTTTCTCAAAAATCACAATAGTCTGGCCATGGTTGGTCACCTTAAAAGCTGAGATTATTCTTCACTATACGGCTAATTTAATCGTGCAAGAACCCGTACAATTCACCTCAAGTATCTGTAGACCTTAATGTAGTATTCAGCCGAGGAAAATTTAAGAAAATTGCTGTGTTTGGCCAACGGTTTTTACGGTCTGTTCAGATTATGATAACAAGGCAACTAAAGTGGGGAAAACTTTTTTTTATTGTTTTCTAATATAAAAATGTCTTATTATTTCGTACTTTGGTTAACCCCAAGCAATTCTAATTGATAAATGTATAGCTCTTCCCGGGGAGTAAGGATACATTTCAACATCTGCACGCTAAAACCCCGAATTAAATCAAACAGCTGTACATGAGATTTCTTTAAGCTTGGTTTTCTGTCCATGAACTGCATGGTCATGATTTTAGTGCAGTAGAATTGCTTTGTTGATGAAACACAAATTTAGTTAACCTTTCCAACCATTAGGGTCTTTTATAGTTAATACTGTTGCTAACACCATATGATGTTACTCATCAGGTGAGTGTTGTGGCAAAGAGAGTTAACTGCTTTTCACCGCCATCATCGACGACTCTACTACGTTACTCTAATGCCAGACAATTTAACTAGTCTACAGGAAAAAGTGCTGGTAATGCAATGTTAAAACATTAATTGTCAAACCTTTCATCATCGTGGTCAAACTATACAGGTTTAAATAAACGCTAAACGCGGTTTTACTCGTCAATGGCATATAGCTCTAGAAATGGAAGTGTCAAAAACGTTTTTTTCACCACATCACAGGACTTGCTTTAGCATTTTACTCTGCCTAACACTTTTCATTTTGCTTGAAAAGGGAAAAGCTGTGTCGGTAGGAGTTATGAGGTAACCTGAAGCGAAGGTTGCCTTCCCGTTTGTTCGATATTTCCACTTCCCCGGTCGAAGACTAACTGCCTGGCACCTTCCCGAAAAGACTTCTTCCTTGTGAACAGAAAGAGTGGATTGAATAAAGAGTTCATAAACATCACAGTCTCTGCCCAGGGTGAAAGCAAAAACAGCGCAAAGAAATTAGCCTCGTATGTAGCATTGTAAGCTAGCATGACTAACGATGGAAAGTAAAACAGTAAAGCGGCTCCAACAATGAAATAACAAGTTCCCGTTGTTCGCAAAACTCCCTTAACTTGTTTCCCGTCAACACACCACGCCACAGCAGGCGTATTGGCCGATCCGATAGTACTCTTATGCTTCTGAACAAGCCTTTGGATCCAAACCCACATGGGAAGAATACAGGCTATAGTGAGGATAATGAGGGAAGCTCCGACGGAGGATAATATGGTATACGAGATGGGACCAAAGTGGGACACGACCAAGACAAAGATACAAAACCATGTTACAGCGACGGTAAGTTTTAGGCGTAATGGGGTAATAATGTTTTTATAGTGATAAGGATACGCTAAAGTAATAAACCGCTCGATCGTAATAATACCAACAGTCAAAAGTGAAACACCGCAGCAAAAATACGACAATAATCTGGCCATGACCCATGTAATACAGTCATGGGTACCAATTAATTCCTGAATACTCCTCAGGATTAGGAGTGGCTGGACGATTGAGTTGACCATAAAGTCGCTGACAGCGAGTAGAATAAAGAGCATGTTCGACAAAGTCCGTATGTTCCTGTTACTAGCATACACTGCAATGACAAGGATGTTGAAAACTGTACCGGGAATCGATATAAAAATGTTGACAGCAATGTAAGCGACATTTCCGTAGAAATGGGCACCTTCGGCCGGCGCGTCCAAATAATATGTCAAAAACCTGCCAGAGCATCTCAATAACTTGCCGTCAAATGATGAATCACTGTCGTTTTTCATAGACATATCAGCAAAGCGGTGTGATCGATGACAATCCAATTAATACCACTTTGTCTTGTGTTGAATGTTTAAAAATGCTATCTTATTGTAAATTGGTTCCGGTGAAAAATTTTATTCCCGTCTTGAACAACTTGTAAAACTTAATACACGTTTCAATATTCATCAGTGCGTTTTGATTGGTCAAATGCATTATATTATTAATAATGGATAGCATCCCTTTAGTGCTGGGGCATTTTGGCATTAACTTATGTTTACAAGAAGCAGGTGGAATATATATAATATAAACGTTTTAACTTTTGTCGTTGATAGATTCAGCAGTATATTATATATAACAACCAATGCGTTATTTAATCTTTAAAAACGTCATATTTTTTTCACTTAAGACTTATCAACTTACTGATTCACCAATCACAAACCAATACAAAAAAATCCTCCATGATGACCACTTTACAGGTTTCCTAATACTCTATCAGCTTTTGCTGTCCGAAAGTTCGTTTTAATTATTAAACATCTTCTCAATTTTTCGCTCAAGTATTAATTACTGTATACATGTAAATAGCGCGACCAATCAGAAAGATAAAAAAATACTTTAAGCTGTATAATAAATGGCAAAAAGGGACAAATCACATTTATAGTGTCAACAGAAATCTAGCATAAAATGAAACGTTTGCTTTTCTAATTTATATTCGAATAAAGCAGCATTGCAATTGAGTTGTTAATCAGGTGTAAAAACGTTTATATGACCATAGCATAAACCGGAAAGTAATCACCGATACTAGAACTCTAGTAGTGATATATAGTTTGTGTACAAGTGCTTGTTGCAACAAAAAGAATAGACTCACTCTAGTAAAGTAGCGTTTTGTTCGCTCGTTGGGGATTTTTTCGTACTTTAATTAAGAATGTTCCGTTTACCCATATTTAAAACAGTTTTGTTCAGTTTTCTATGTATATGTATGTATGTATGTACGTACGTACGTATGTATGTATGTATGTATGTATGTATGTATGTATGTATGTATGTATGTATGTATGTACGTATGTACGTATGTACG